>JAVQJF010016314.1:0-20159 GCA_036023855.1 Gadopsis marmoratus | reverse complement strand
TCGTCAAGACAATATATTGAGAAAGTATCTCAATTTTTTGAATTACAGAACCTATTTTTTTTAATCACACTGGCGGAAATGGGCTTCTATAGATATCCATCATGTTACAAAAATTACATTGTGGACAGATAATGGATAATGTTGTGTACTAATAGTTTACCTGTACTTCTTTTACAGGAAACAACTTTTGTGCCTCACCTCTAAATTCCAGTTGACACCGAGTCTGTTTTGGACGGAGCCGTGCTCTTCCTTTTAGCCTGGTCAGTTTTGTATGAGCTGATCTGAAGCTACGTGGCTGTGCCCCACTGAGGCATGAGTGTGGGAAGAACCCACCACCACAGCTCCGTGTCCTGTGATGAAGTTGGCTTGAGACTAAGTACCATGCCTGCTGTGGGCAGCTTCGGCAATGGCAAGATTCACACAAGACGCAAATACCACAGCCGGTTTGTCAGCAAGGCTGGCCAGTGCAACATCCATTTCTCAAACATGGATGAGAAGTCACAACGGTACATATCTGACATTTTCACAACTTGTGTGGACATCCGCTGGCGATACATGTTCCTGCTATTCAGCCTGGTGTTTGTGGTGTCCTGGCTAACATTCGGTCTGGCTTTCTGGGTCATCGGCCTCCTACATGGTGACATGGACCATCCAGAAGTGGACGACAGTTTTGTTCCTTGTGTCATGCAGGTGAACACCTTTGTGGCAGCTTTCCTGTTCTCTGTTGAGACCCAGACAACCATTGGGTATGGCGCTCGTTGTGTGACAGAGGAATGCCCGGTTGCTGTCTTCATGGTGGTCTTTCAGTCCATCATGGGCTGCATCATCGACGCCTTCATGATTGGTGCCATCATGGCCAAGATGGCACGGCCCAAAAAGCGTGCAGAGACTCTCCTGTTCAGCCACAATGCAGTTATCGCTTTGCGTGATGGCAAGCTGTGCCTCATGTTTAGGGTTGCTAATCTAAGGAAGAGCCACATTGTGGAAGCTCATGTGCGGGCCCAACTCGTAAAGTCCCGATATACAGAGGAAGGTGAATATATCCCCCTGGATCAGCTTGACATGAACGTAGGCTATGACAAAGGCACAGACCGCCTGTTTCTGGTTGCACCCCTCACTGTCATACATGAGATTGATGAAGAAAGTCCACTGTTTGGCATCAGTAAGCAAGATCTCGAAACGTCTGACTTTGAGATAGTAATTATACTTGAAGGGTTGGTGGAGGCCACAGCCATGACGACGCAGGCACGCAGCTCTTACCTGTCCTCAGAAATCCTGTGGGGTCACCGCTTTGAGCCTGTCATCTTCGAGGAAAAAAGCCAGTACAGGATAGATTACGCCTACTTTCACAAAACATTCGAAGTACCATCCACCCCCAGATGCAGTGCCAAGGACATGGAGGAGCGAAAATTCCCAACATCTGGTGCCAACTCCTTCTGCTACGAGAATGAGCTGGCCTTCATATGCAGGGATGAGGAGGAGGAGGGAGGAGATGAGGAGAAAGACAGGAAGTGTTCATTGGAGCTGGTTAAGGAGCAGGCCACTCCTGGACGTGAACAAATAGAATCAGCGATTTAACCTTTGGCTGGTGCTTGTTTAGTTTGTTTTTGGATGCAGAGCAATGCAAGCCTCATGTAAAGAGCCAATGACTGTCATTCTACTGACAGGAGGACTCGGCTAAAGACATTTCTTCTGCAGGTGGAGAAACAGCAGTACTGATCTTCTTCATACAAGCAAGGATGAAATCCATCACATTTCTCATTGGATTAACTTTTTTGCTACCCTGAGATGGTTATTGAGCTTTAGAAAATTCAAACCAAACTCCTCAATTTAAAGAAAACCCTAGTAATAAAGTGCATGACAATAGCATAGTTTTGTATGAATATTTTAAGAAATATACCATTTAAAACTGAGTGTGGAGTGAAAATGACACTCGGGGAATATTTCTCCAGACTCATTTGGTAAAAACAGAGGCGTAGGTCAACACTGGAGTTTAATCTTAATGACATAACACATAGCTTACATGAACAATAAGACACTAAGTATTATACATTATACAAGGTCAGTGGATGACTTGGTTATTGGCATACATACGACTGATATACATGCATAGTATGGACTGCATGTAACTATGGGAGACACGTGACAAGGTAGAGTTAATTCAGAACATTTCCATCACATAAAGGGAAAACATCATATGTCATTTATGCATACCAACCGCGGAAGCTATTCATCTCTGTCTTTACATTGCAGCCAGTGAGAATCATTTGACCTGAGTTGATTTTAAGAATGTCATTTCTTCCTCAACAGTTTACCAGAAACGGTGTTTTTATGCGCATTTTCAATTTGCGCATTAAAAGCTGGAAACTCCCAAGATGCGACAAAGTGCAATGGAAACAAACTTAGCGAATATGTCATGACACACATCACTCATGTGACATCCACTGAAGCCTCAGCTCCAATGAGAAGACTAAAAATAGTGGCAGATGAAAGCATCAGATCTGTGGGGAGACTGTAACGTTCCTCAGAGCAATACATGAAACAAACATAAATGCCAGATTTCCATCGCGTTTTCTACATTGTTCGCCTCCACTAGAGGTTTGACTGGCGCTCTTTTAATTACGTTATCTTGTTGTGCCATCTTCTTCTGTAATGGTTTATTGGCACCTGCACCTGACTAGAGAATTGGCGCCACCAACTTAGAATATTAGCATTTCTTATATGGTTAGAATTTGCGCTACATTATTATAGAAACCTGGCTGATATGTATTTGAGAGAGCATTGGCTGATTGCTAAGCGCCGCTCCCCTTGGTAACAAACTCCTTGTTCACCCAAGGCACATAAATGAATGTCGTTTACATTGATAGTGGAGGAATTCATAGCATTTTCTGAAACAATTGGTTCTTGATTTCAGGCAGTGTAGACAAAAGCAGGCTTATATCTCTAACAGATGACCCTCTCTTTTTTTCAGCAATAATTTTTCTGCAATAAGTGTTCTAAAGGGAAATAAAAATACAGCTGTACACTAACTCTGTATTTTACAAGTGACACAATTTCTCTTTATCAATGTGCTGCTGCAGTCAAAGCCCGACATAGTGACCTGTGGGAATATAGAAAACACAAAATTAGAAATAACCAAAGACAAATAACAAGCACCTCAAAGTTCAGCCCTCTCTGTAACCTCAGGACATAAAAACACAGCAAGAACAGGAGACTCTAACTGTAACCTCTCACATGTTGGTTATTAAAGACCTGACACAATTTTGGAGAGTCCCCACAGGCAATAGAAGAATCTAATTAAAATCATCTGAAATGAAACCCTGTCACACATGCGTGACCCGCGGGAGTAATACGGTATCACGTCTGTGCTCTATATTAAGCTAAAACGCTAAATCCAAATAACAAATATTGACCAAAGGGAAGCCCTGACACACAAGATGAAATACAGTACTGAGAATCAAGTGCTTGAATGTCAACATGCAGCCGACAAAGTAATGACTTTTGAATGTTTTAGATGTACATGCAGTAAGGGACATGTTTCTTACATTTACGTGTTCTGAAATCACAAGCTCAGATTTGCATTATAGAGCCATTCAAGATCATATTAGATATTATATCAGATAATACATTTGATCTCACAACTTGAAAAGTTAACCATGCAACAGATGATGAAAAGGAATAGAAAAAGAAACAGCAGCACAGCAGACAAACAAGAAACATTTGCTTAATCATAACCGTGTGTTTCATACAGGCATATACAGCTTTGAAGGAAGACACTGAGCTAGTTTCACTCTGACCTGCTCATGTTGTGGCGGATCTCACACACACAGCTACAAATTATTACAAATTATAAAATGAATTTGCTGTTTGGTAAAATGACTAATCTCTAAATAAAACTTGGATAGATGTACTTCATATTTTAATTTGGTTATTGAATCCACTGATGTCATATAACAGTTTATGCTGTTTTTCCATGTTCTTGGCCAGTGGTGTGATTCTTTCTTTCTTCCTTCCTTTTATAATTAATAGGACAAGTAATAAAGATATTAGGTCACCACTGTTTCACTTATCCCAGGTTAGATGAATTAGTTTTCCCTTCACATTTCTCTAACTAAAAAGCTCCATGTGGGTTAACTTATACACCTGACTGCCATTTCAGCAAATTTCGACACATTTGTACTTGTATCTTGCTGACTAGTGCTGAAAATATCACAACAGGCTTGCTCTAGAAAACAAATGGTGGTTCAACTGCCATTTGTGCCACAAGCAGGGCCAAGGACTTACTGCATGTATAGTAAGTGTACATTTGTCAGACCGTTACTGTAAATAAGTTTATTTATTCTTTGTTTTCTGTTTTTCTGGCTGAATAGACACTAAGTATTACTACATTATTTTAACAGAATCAGTGTTAATATCATCTGTTTCTTGAGCAAAGCAAGAAACTGGAAATACTCTCTTTGCTTGATGGACTGAAATAATATCTACTGAACGACTTTGACCTCTTCTTGTCTTCCACTAAATGCATTTGAAGCAGTCTTGACTCTGAGTTGCACCTTGTTTTCTACTCACAGGGTTTTAGTTTGTTGTGTGAGACAACAATCTATAAATTGACAGACCAATATCAAAATTCTCCTGTTGATTACCACAATAAAATATATCCCACAAACAGTTTTCTTTTGTCCTTCATGGTAGACACTAAGTATAAGGAACATTTAAAAATAAGCATCTACTGAGTGTATTTGCTATAGAGTTATAACAAATAACTGCAGTGGTGTGGGAAAGTGGGATCGAGCTGTTTGATAAACATGGAGGAATGGACTGTAATTTATGTCTGTGATTTGGGGAAGGGTATCTGGTTGTGGGTCAGAGGTTTCTTCTTTCACGCTCATGCAACCAATCAGGCACGTCTTTGCATATGAACAGATGACACTTGGCAGTCCCGATTGATTTCACTGCTCTGTAACCTTGAACACTGAAAAAGAGATCACATGCACATGGAAAACACACACACACACAAACTTAGAATAGCATTGGTTAAATTGTCCAAAATCTGTGTGGGCTTGTGTGGCAAGACGCTATCTACAGTCTATCAGTTGACATCTTTTGTTGATTTAAAAACACAGAACGTTTTCCACATTATCAATATCTGAAACACTTGATGAGAATACTTGTTGCTATATCATCACTAGTGAAACAGGTTGTTTTCACTCTTTTCACCTCTTTTTTAATGGCATAATCAAAGTCTCTACTGATGGGAAATGCTTAAAATATAAGCAGAACATCATTGTGTCTGTGCGTTGGTGGCATGTCTATCCAAGCTTAATGTTTATATGGTTTATTCAGTTACCATGACCAGTCAGCTAAAGAGCTAAAGAGTGGCTGTGGAAGATATTCAACTGTCACTGGCAACAACAAGCCCCATGACAGTGATATTTAGCAGAATAAACTGTTCTACCCTTTCATGCATTTAACTTTCAGGAAGTTATCTTAGCGCCAAATGAATGTATAATTTCTTACTTTAAGAGTGCTGTATCCTCTGAGAGGTGCTGTGTGACGGAAGGAGCACTGAGAATAAAACTGGGATGCTTCCCACCCACTCGGCAGTGTTGGAGGATGAGAAGCTGTGGAGGGTCAGTCTTCCAACATGCAGAGTGGGTTGTTGAAAGGCAAATTCAGCCTTAATTGCAGCAGCTCTATTCTTTGCTGGGTTCCCTCAGCTGCCAGGAGGAGGAGGACGGTATAAAAAAGCAACATGATGCAACAGCTGTACTTCCTTTCCTGAAGCCATAACTCCAGACATGTTGGACCTGAATCATATTGCTCTTGCATTTTCTACTGACTATCAATTCTGACTAAGAACATATCAACTTTGTCAGTATAGAGCAATCTTATGATATTGATGGATGGAAATGTTGCATATCTGAAGTTTCAACATTTTAGGAACTGACAAAAAATACCATAAAAACTCCCAAAGCAATGTCTTTGTCAATAGGTATATTGTTCTCTTTGTAATATATGATGCAGATGAAAATTTTGTCTTTCTGGTTCCATTTTAATATACCTTGGCTATTGCTTAATTGTCGTGTAACCAAAACAAAATGTAAATTTTGATGTCTCTATGTTGTAAAAGATGTTTTGGGTGCTCTTTGACTTGATGTGTTTCTTACAGGAACGTAACCACCCATGTAGGAAAGACTATGATGTGAACAGATGTTGGTCAGAATCAGCTAGTATGCTGGGAAATGAGTGTCCATGTTGAAGACTGGCTGGAAAAAAGCCTTAAATCTTGTCGTCCTTGGCCCAGGGACATGACATCTCATCAGGACAGGACGAGTGAAGGAAGCAAGTCTTAGCATCTTCTTGGTATTATATTGCACTTTCCCTTTCCATTCACAGCAAAATCAGATAGCTGAAGCAATGTCATGTTATTCTTTTGAGGGGTGTGGACGTAAAGGTTAGAGAAGTGAACTTGTGAATGGAAAATCGCTGGTTGGAAAAACCCGCCCTGTCTGGGAAAATCGGAGAGGAAAGTGGATTTATAATGCTGTATTGGTACTTTTAAAGGGTCTCAGTTCTTCCACCACTTATTTTATTGCTAATCATTAATTATCTCTTAGAGGTGCTTCACACAGTGGTTGACAAATATATTATAAAGGTCCTTACAATTACTGTACATTATAGTGTGTTATAAACCACTGTTTATATAAGGCAAACATTTGCTAAATTGGGATTAAACTCAAGTGTTACCTTTTCTTCTATTATTCAGGCAATCAAACTAGTAATGTTGAAAGCCGACAGACAGTGTAATGTATCTCATCCCTCTGATGTGTCTATACACTGTGAGGTTGTCAACATGAATAACATGTGAACAGCAAACATCAATCACAGGTAAACACTGGTTCAAATCACATTTCAACTTGAGAGGCCGTTAAAGCCATTGTCACTGACCACCAGTACACTGTATAATAGTGTTGACTGCCTGACCATCTATCTCTAAGTTATTTTGCTTATGGAGACATTCATCCTCCAGCTGAGCACATCACTCAGCAGAACTAGTTGGTCCAGCATCGACTCCTGCAGGCATACAGTATTTGATTACAGCAACAGGCTGATTGGATTACAGATTGCACTGACTCAAATACCTACAGCAAACGTAGAGCAACTGGAGAGCTTCCTGCTGGGGATGGACCAGCAGAGAGGACACCAACTAATCAGTACACACAAACACCAACAGGGTCAGCATAATCTGCTTAAGGACACTGTACATTCAAAAACCATTAAGATTAGTTGGCATCTCAGTTGAAAGTTTGTATCCTTGTCAGATTAGTTCATTTCCACAAGCTTTGTTTTCTAGAAACATCTTTAAAGGTCCATTCCATAATTTAGTGGACCATATCATTTTATGGTATATATTGTATCACATACAAGTTTGAATCATACATGGGAAATAAGAATTTTGTGTTTCTCAGCTGTTCATGACTGAAATGATACTTATTCCAGTACAATAACATATATTTCAACATGCTTGTGAATCAATGAATTTAGACTGATAGCTGGTTTTGTGTGCGTTGATTGTTGGCAATAACATTTTCTTGTACGTCTTTACGATTTCAGTCAGTTAATTGCACCTCACCGTATCAACTATTTTGCTATTTGTGCAGTAATGTGTTAAAATGCATGTTCATGTAAATCTAAAATATTTTTGTAAAGGAATCCTTTATCTGACCTTGCAAGAGAGCGACCAATCAAACTTGTCATCCATCACCTCAGGATACCGGACCATGTTGAAGTTCAGCATGGGTTATTTCATCACATTTAGAAACATCTACACCTAGAGAACTAATGGAGTTGAGTCTTTAATATATCAACCACAAACAGTAGAATGGGTAACTTTTAAGTTACTAGTTTTGTTGGATTTAACTCATTTTCACAGAAGCTCACCAAAAGTCAGTTGGTGTAACGTGAATTCTGTTTATTATAACTGACAAGCATTTTGATATCAGAACTATTACAATAAACCTGCTAACAGACTACCAAAGAGCCTCTTTGCTGCCATCATGTGGCTTTAACATTGTAACATGCAGTCACTTGCAAGTCTCATTGTAAGCCAAGTCTTTAGCTACAGATAATAAATGTTCTGTATTAATGTAACAGTGATATATTTCTTGTTTGTTTTTGTTTTTTTAAATCACCTTGCTACAATTAGCAAATACCACAAAACAAAGGTTGTCTTTTATTATTAAATACATTTTATTACGTAAATGACATAATTTTGACAGTCTGGCCTTTAAACACAAGGACACTGCTAAACACAGCAGGTATTTTGGTTGGGTGGGAAAACACAACAGAGCCATGCATTCCTTTGAGTTCAATTAAAAGTTTGTGCATGTACTGTATTTGTATATTTCTATAATTATTTGATTTGACCAGCCACAGACAACCCCCACCCCGGGCCACCCTTCCCCCAGCCCCCAGCCCCCAGCCCAGCCCTCTCCGCAGAGCTTCCCTTCAGCCCCAGTTGCTCTGGTCTTCATTTGTAAACGCCAGGATTTCTGTGACCAGGCCGGTGCCGATGGTCTTGTTTCCGTCCCTCAGAGTGAACCTCTGGCCTTTCTCCAGAACCATTGGCTGGCGGAGCGTGAGCATCAAGGATGTGTCCTCCCCTGGCATCACCATTTCCTAAAAGAGCAACAGACAGGAGAGTGGTTACTGTCCTTCAAAATCCTGTTATTGTACGACATCATTTACAAATGTAAGAAGCTTAAAAAGTACATTTGTTTGTTGAGAAACTTCAACTTTTTTTTTTAGAAACTGGTGTGCCAACACCATATCCTCACTGGGACAAACCCATATTGAGTGACCAGAAAATATAAATAAATAAATTTAAAAAAAGCACTTTTAGAGGAATTTTTCAAATCTCTATGTAAACAGAGACAAAGACTTAACAGAGGCGGCCATACGGCTTTTACCTGAAACATCGCAAAGTTGCACAAAGTACTAGATATTTAGTGTTGCGGACAAACACTTGACAGACATTTACTCACAAACCGACAAACACACACAAACCTTCTCAGCGGGCAGAGTGACCTTGCAGGCCATGTCCCAGGTCAGAGAGAACATGACGGGCATGAAGCTGTTCACAAAGGGTTTGTGTCTGCCTCCCTCCTCTTTACTCAGAACATACACCTGTAATACAGGACACACAAACATGTCCACACACACATCAGTGTTTCAGTTCCTGGATATGGTTGGTATGGTAAGAATATTATAAAGTGAAAAAAATTATTTTAAATACATAACACAACCATATGCTATCTGCTTTAGCTTACATTCTCGCTATAAAAACTATTCTTGCTTTGTCAGTAGATAGACATTGTCTTATTACTGTGGCAACTGGCTCCGTCTCCCAGGTTGCCTTTAAAACTGCTCTTTGGCAATTACAATTGTTGGATTATATACAGTCATGTAATAGATCTGTCTGTTGGCCTGTCAACAGTTAGAAATTAGCCATTTATATTAATTGATTGTTCAAAAACTTTACAAATGATCAATGACTGTCTGCAACTTTGTGCTCTCAGACCTGGGCCTTGACTTTCTGGTGAGGCGAGATGGATCCTGGTTTGCACATCACCATCCCTCTCCTAATATCCTCTCTCTTCAGTCCTCGGATCAGAGCGCCCAGGTTATCTCCTGCTTCTGCCCGATCCAGATACTTGTGGAACATCTCAATACCTGAGTCCAACAGGATGGACAGCAAGGTGAAATTCCTGTGTATACACCAATGCTCACGCAGTTTTATACAACTTTTAACACACCAGAATCAGGCTTGCCCTCAGCAGCACTTTTAGACCAGATATTCATCATCTACACACATAAAGTACACTCATCTTTTCTTGATCAATGTATAAAAGTGCTGGAGGCCACTTACATGATTGTTCCCTTACAGAAGCAGACAGGTGACAAATTAAAAGGGAAAACCAATAAAAAGTGTCTGTAATGGTTCTTGACAAATTCTACAGAACACCATTCTTCCAAAAGATATTCCTTCAGTGTGTGTTTTGATACAGGTGGTGAAGAGCGCCGTTTTAAGGCCCATATACACCAAAATAGTCACGAACTTGGTCAGCAGATGTCCACGCCTTTCTTTTTAATACTATGTTGACTGTTTGCAGAGTGTAAAGTATAATTAAAGCTGAACACATCGGCCCATAATCTCCTATAGATGTTCAACTGGGCCGAGATATTGTGATTATGAAGGCCATGGCAAGTGATGCACATCATTCGTATACTCAAACAATTCAGTGAGTGCTCGTGCTGTATGGAAGTATCCACATTTTTAAAGTTTCTCAAGTCATTTATTCAAGGTTTAATTTTAAGTTTGTAACCTGTATGTATGTTGGACATGTTTTGGTTCATGTGCATGGAAACAGCACAGGAGCTCCTCCTCTGAGTTTCTTTGACTCACCTGTAACCACGGATTTGAAGGCGCGATTGTGACCCACAAACTCACTGTCATCTCCTTTCTTGATGGTACCCCTCTCCAAAGTGCCTGTCACCACCGTACCCCTGCCTGAAAGACACAATAGATAACCCTCAAATATAGAGCAAGTATCTTTTTCGCCTAACCATCATCTGACTCGGTTTATTACAATATTGAATCAAATATTTGCTATATTCAGATATATTATTTTAAAGTTATGCATTTATTACAAGAAACTAATACCACCAATATTCCTCTTTGACTGGGTTTAGCCTTACAGTTCAGTGTTGAGACGAAGTGTATGCAGGCTGCATTTCTTTATACCTGGTATGGAATAAACCCCTTCAATTGGCAGAAGGAAAGGTTTTTCCAGCTCTCTTTTGGGCAGAGGAACGTAAGAATCCACAATCTCCAGCAGCTGCATCACTGCATTCACACCAAGGTTAGGCTCTCTGTTCTGAGATGGAGCAAAAAAAATAAATAATTCAGTCAGATCACATCCTGACATTAGAGGCTCAAAATGGACTGCAATTAGTCACTTGCCATAAATGATGGAGCCACATTCAAGGTAATGATTTTGTTAACTTAATCATTTTTACTGTGGCTAATTGATAAAACTACGAAAAAAAAAAAAAAAAATCGCTGACAGAGCCACAAACTACTAGTGAATTCAACAGATCAGATTAGCACAGTACTATCTAAATTGTAAGACAAATTATAGCCAGCGGTCCCCTCACCTCCAGGGCACAGAGGGCTGAGCCTATTACAACAGGCGTGCTATCGCCATCATAGCCGAACTCTGTGAGCAGCTCGCGGATCTCAATCTCCACCAGCTCCAGCATCTCCTGGTCATCCACAGCGTCGGCCTTGTTGATGAAAACCACCACATGCTCGACGCCAATCTGCCTGGCCAACAGGAGGTGCTCTCGTGTCTGAGGCATCTGGCCATCAGTGGCTGCCACCACCAGGATGCAGCCGTCCAACTGAGCTGTGCCTGTAATCATGTTCTGAAAAAGAAAAGAGGTTGGTGTAATTGAAGGGGATTCATTACATTCATAAGTTACATATAAAGTAAATAAATAAGCTTGAAATGCTTACGAAGAACAAGGATTCTGATCAGTTAAAATAACAACAAAGCTGCATCATGCATAATGTTCAGTAGCTTCTAGGACAGGTTGGTTGCAGGTGCATTGTAGAAGTAAAGCAGATTACCTTGACGTAGTCAGCATGACCAGGACAGTCTGTGTGAGCATAATGTCTGTTGGATGTGGTGTATTCTACACGAGAGGCGTTGATGGTGATGCCTCTGGCCTTCTCCTCAGGGGCATTGTCAATTTCCTCGTACTTTTTATATTTAGCACCTCCAGCTTCAGCAAGCACTGAGGACCCAATAACACACCGTGGTCATGTTTCTGATTTCTTGATTCACAAAACTAGAAAAATGAGGCATTGACTTTTCATCACAGGTCAGTGGAGCCAATTCAGTCTCTAGATCAATTTAAATATTTCAATGTGTTCTATTTACGATCATCTAGGTCACTGTAAGAGTAAAAACCAGGATGTCTGTGATTCTACCTTTTGTGATGGCTGCAGTAAGGGTTGTCTTGCCGTGATCAACATGGCCAATTGTTCCAATGTTCACATGGGGCTTGTCTCTGCTGTATGTCTTCTTAGCCTCTGCAGCAAAGGTCCGTCGACTCAGAGGCACGGCACACTACAAGACAAAGACAAACCAAAAAATTATAAAATGAAGTCACAAATTCCATGTTAAACAGTCTGTAGGCTGTAGTTTTTGTGTATACTCACCAATCTGAAGGAGCCGTGCAGGAGGGTTGGCGAAGAAAGCTGAAGGGCTGAGAAGAGGGAATCAAAATATGAGAATTATATAAAACTTAGAGAATGGCTGATTATTTGACAGGACATTCCAGTGAAGTCCATCCTATTATTCCACCACAGCATGTTCCAGTAAAACATTTCTTATCACAATTCAAGCACTGACACCTTCTGAAGGTATTTAGGTCCATGACAGACATTTACACTCTGGTTCTTTTTTCAATCGCACTGCAAAGTATACTCACTTTGCACAAAGTGACTGAAATTCTTATTGTTGCCTACATGTCTGTTTCCCTCAGTGCAGACATATGTTGGTCGCAATAAGATGTCTCCCATACCCTATTGGCACCAAAATGCCCGTACACACGTTTGCTGACCATCCCATCAAAATCTAAATTATGCCAGGGTCAAATGAGCAAAAGCTTAAGCTGATTTGTACCTGCATTGATCAAAGTACATAAGAATTTTCTGATGATAGGAATGGGACTGTGTCAGAGCTTTGTGTCCGATTTAAAAACCATACACGTTACATGAGGTAGCTAAAAGCAGCTCCGCAGCAGCTGACATCAAACCGGAAAGGAAGACTCGACAGTGTCATTCTCCTTCATTATCTTCTGTTAGTTATCTAAACAGTAGGCTTTGGTACCTATCTAGCTGTAATATTAACTAGTTTCAACCATCATTCTTCAGCCAGTCCTCATCCTCGGCTAGCTGTATCGTTAGCTAACACTCTGGTAACGTGACCTTGCTCTCCTATCGGAAGAGACGCGGTCTCTTTTTCATGATAAGCTATATTTCTACAGACGCAAACAAGATAATATGTCGTGGAGAACAAGCCAGAGGACTATTAATAAAAAAACTGTCAGAAATGCATATAGAGTCAGAAACTATGCAACAATTAAACGATTTTACCGGAGAAACATGCACGCAGTCCCACAAGCGCCGCCATCTTGGATGGTTAGCCAAACCAAAGACGATGAAAAAAATCAAGTGCAATGTGCAGGTTTTAGGATACCTACAATTTATCAGACCAGAGAAGTTCGTTTTTAAACTAGTCTTATTTGTTAGGGAAATGCTTTTGCTTTTTTCTTACTTGATATTAACAAATGTGTTGATGCCCAATAAGAAACATTGTAAATTACACAAGATATATCGTAAAATGTCATAGTCGACACTGTTCCTGTTAGAGGGGATTCTAATGCGGCACTGCTCTCACTTTTACTAGTACTCTCTGAACGTCGCGCGTATGGACGTCACTGATTTACCTTAACTACGCTAATAAAGTGGAGTTTGCTGATGTTTACCGTCGTATTACTGTCAATTTTTACTAAAAGCATATTGTAATTTTGAAAGAATGTATTGAAGCAGACAACGTGAAGACTGAAATTACTTTGAGATGAGACACGAGTACAGCAAATAATTTTGCTTGTCAATTTAGTTGAAGGTTTACGGCAAAGCATGGCAGCCTCCTTGACACTCGTGAGATCAGCTAGCTAGAATGTTCTAGCGCATTCACGTTTCTGTGTTTATAAGGGGAGTTAACTTGTTTAGAGCTCAAAAACAAACTGCGTGTCCATTTACTGAACACTGTTTTATAGGACTCTTTTGAAGAGGTAAGTTAGGAATATCATTTTGTCGACGAGATTCAATGTTAAACGTAGCTAATTGAGAATATGTTGCCATATGTGTAAAGCTCGGCTTATGAAGAACTGCTGTGTTTCTGTAACGTTTTTGTCATTTCATATGTTTCTGGTGATGTAAACTAATGAGCTGTTACTGCCAAACTGCAGTGACTATGGTCATATAGGCAGTGCTAGCCTTTTTAGAGTAAAGTCAGGTAAAGCTAAGATCTGTTTCCAGTGTTCGGGATTCATATCCTCAGGCCTTGTCCAGGACTACTACTGCATGTCATGTCATGTCTGAAACCCAGCTGTCCTGGTGTGGCTCGTTTTTATCTTCAGCTGTGCACATCATGGCAGAAGAAGACAGACCGGGTCGGAGATATCCCCAGAACCTCCAGGGGGTCCTGCAGTTGGCAGTGGAGGCTGGATCAGCCGCAGAGGGACCTGCCCCCGTTGAACCCATGTCAGAGGAGGTAAGTGCCTGTTAATTTATACTGTACATTTTAAGTATGAGAATGCTCTGGGCAGATATCCCTACAGGTTGGGTCCAGACTTTCTAGTCCACCTCAGTCAGTCTGTGATCTAAGAACAGTCTGATAAAGAGACATGTGATCAACATGTTTTTTTTAATACATTGTAACTCTTGCAGCTTGTGTTCATACACATTTTATGATGCTGCATGTGAAGCTGAAACAATTCTATTAATTGTTTAGTTGATGCATGTAAATCAATCAGCAGTTATTGGGATAAATTAATCATTTAAACAAATTTTTAAGAAGAAAGGTCCAGAGTCACTAGTTTCATCTCCTCAAAATTTACATTTTTGTTTTTCGTTAGTCTTCTATGATGTTACACATCTTTGAGTTTTCAATATGGTAACATAGGCTTGGGGAAATTTGATCTCTGTGCATGTTTGAGACTATGCTTAAATAGACAGTTCCATCATAGGTTTATTTGGACCCATGAAGACCTCTACCTTGCATCAAAGTTAATTGAGAAACATTCTTGTGGTCTTTCTTTCTTACAGAGGAAAACATGGCTTAGAGAAGCACTTGCAGATGTCTGCAAAGGGCAGATGGATGAAGTGGAGCAGATGAAGGTGTGCTTGGCTGTCTTGCGCAAAGAGGGAATGAGTGAAAGGGAAGGAGAAGGAGAGGAGGAGAGGGATGAAGATGATGAAGATGAGCGGGAATCAACCTTTGAGATGCTGTCAGAGTTGTGTGAGAACCTGGACAATGCTAGAGGTTTGTAATAAATGGTATTGAGAGTTGATATATTCCAACCAGTCTATAAATTTGATGTTAGCATGGACCTAGAGCCACTTGCTAGATCAACATTATGGATAAAAATTCTATTTGTTGGCTTTCTCCTGACTGTGTCCCCTCTTCTTTTGCTTCACAGACTTGATGACTCTTGGTGGACTGGAATTGTGCCTCTCCCATTATTTGGGTCATTCCCAAAGTGGATTGAGGTGGCGTGCTGCCGGGCTTATCGCTTCCTGTGCCCAGAACATGCCGCAGGTGCAGGTCCACTTGCTCACCATCGGGGCGCTGCCAAAACTGCTGCAGCTGACAGACTTAGACCCTCACCCCACTGTCAGAGTAAAAGCCCTTTATGCTGTGTCGTGTGAGTATAAAAGACACAAAATTCAATAAAAAATAGCTTGATGCTCAATACTGTCTAATTGAAACTGGCTAGTAGTAATGTTGAATAGTAGTTTATTCAGAAGTATTAATTGGTTTAATGAGAGATTGTAATATAAACATAGACTAGTAATGTACTGCTGTTTATGTTCATGCTGCTTGACGTTACACCTCAGAACCAAACTCCTATTGTGACTTTAGGTCTGGTTCGGGAGCAGGAGGCAGGACTCCAGGCATTCTTGACACATGATGGCTTCTCAGTGCTGATGCGAGGCATGCAGTCGGAGAACGAGAAGCTCAGGACCAAGTCGGCATTCCTTCTGCTCAACCTGCTGACATCTCATCCTGAACAGAAAGGTACTTAAGAAAGAGGCATTTCAACAAGACAGTGCCGTTAAATGAAGCTGTGAATTATTTAGTATGATATGATATTATTTAGTATGATACTAAACTCCAATTAGGAAAGGGAAAAACTCCCCAAAATAACCCTTCTAATGGGGACAAAAATGGAAGAAACCTTTTCCGTTTTATGTTGTTTGTAACTGTAACTCATTGTTATTGCTACTTTTCTTAGCGAGGACAGTCTTGAAAGATAATTTTAATCTCAATAATGGTGTCCTGGTTAAATTAAAAATCATCTGAGCTTTAAATGGAATAGACCACATTGAGTTGACATATACAACATACTTGTTTGGATGTTAAACATTTAATAATAAAACAACTGTTGTTGTTTCTCTGATCTCATATTATTCAGCAAAGTAACTTCCAAAGCTAATAGAAGAATCTGAGTGCTCCTTTATTATGGGATGAGAGACTTCATGAGTCGATCATCTTGGAGTGACTGATTCATCCTCTTAATCAAATTTTGCTTCGTTAAGCATGTTGGCACTGACCATGCAAAGTAGCTTCTTCCCTTAACTGATTCTGGGACTTTCATTCACTTTGGGTCTGATATATTGTATCTCTCTGTTGCTTCCTTCCTGCAGACACAGTTGTCTCCATGGGTATGGTTCAACAGCTGGTATCTGTTCTCCGCACACCACACTCACCTTTCCATGAACATGTGCTTGGCGCCCTTTGCTGGTAAGAAGCACTCCCTACATCGCTGTCCTCACAAGTTGACTTTAATTCATTGTGAATTGGTTCACATTTGTAATTATACCCTTTTGCATTTCTGATGTCTGCCTAGTCTGGTGGAAGAGTGTCCCCAGGGTCTCAAAGACTGCAGGAATCCCACTTTGGGTCTGGAGGAGTCTCTCAGACAGAGATCCAGAGAGCTCCAAGGAAAAGAAGAGTGTCGGGTAATTCCTATGTCTTTGAGCCTGATGGCAAAACTGGGTTAAATGATTGTGACAATTCAGACTTAAAATTGTGGTGTGTTTTTTTTGTTTTTGTCTTCATGACTGCAATACCTAGTGCTTTGGAAATGTTGTGTACTGTAGTAAGTCTAAACAAACATCCATTTTTAAGTGATAACTAGATGCCAACATGTAGACACTTTTATATAAGTGAATTTAAAAAATCTAGGTTAATGAAGGCTGATCAGAAGTAAAAAAAACAAAAAACAAATCTAGTTTATGATTAATTAATGATTAATCCTTGTCCAGGAAACGGCTTTTAAAGTCATATTTTTGTTTCCAACAGGAAGAACTGGATTTCTGTGAGCGTTTGAGGGTTATGTGTTTCTGTGCGCAGCAGTCAGATGAGAGCGGGATGGATCGCTGAAGTCTTATTTACCTCACCTGTTTTGGTATCTGTGTGCAAAAATGTAACAGAACATTCATGATCCAGATCATGACTGTCAAGCAATGTTTTCGTCTGTTACAACAGACTCTGTCTATATTTTGCATGTAATCCAGGATTTGAATTTTACTGTGTAAATAACTAATGTATAAAATACTTTTTGAAGTTATTTTAGTCCAGTGCTTTTTTTCATACCTCTTTATTAATATCTTTATATATATAATTTTAGTCAATTGTCTCTTAAAACATCACTCAAAATTATGGACCATTCATTGTTGTTTTACAACATATGTATTTATTATTAACAACGCAAATGGGATAAAATATTTTGGCACAAATCACAGAATACAGATAATATTCTATACTGAAATTGTTTGTCTCTTACTGTCTTGTTTGTAGAATGTGCTATTTAAAAATGTTAATGACTGTTATTGTGATTGTTGAAATAACAGTTATTATTAAATATAGCTTGACTTGCAAACTTCTTTTTTACTCCCATCTTTTGAACTCAGCTAGTAGTTGTCAAGTGCTGACCAATAGGAGAATGGTCCTTGTTCTGTTTATCTTCCTCTTTTCTTGTATTTGATGGGTTCATATCAAAAATTTCCAAGACCTACAAAAAGTATTTATAGGCAGTTTTAGGATGTTACCAGGGTGAGGGAGATACTTCAGACTTTAGGGATGCCACAGAAATTCTAATTAAGGCCTCTTCCATTTTGCAAAGTCGTCCTTGTTCTCCACTGCCTTTACATCGCCCACAGCTATTAGCAGTTGTGCCAAATAATAAGTCACCATGACAATACTGTGACCGTGCTCCATTGGTGCCGTCACCTTGAAAACCTGCAGAGCCAGTGACATGTCAGACACCATGAAGGACAAACTTCCTAACAGTGTTGCTGTGTGGCGGGTTCTGATAGCTAATGTCCCCATGAGAGTAATTAAGACAACGTAGACCCCTACAGCTGGAATTAGTATATCTGAGTTTGGTGCCTTCTTCAGGAATGGATATAGGTAGATGTAAAAACCTCCTCCCACCACAAACAGGATCAGATATAGAAAACGGGTCCAGGAGGAAGAGGGGTATGTTGCATAATGACTGGAGAGGAAGGAGAGTGAGTACAGCAGATGAGCCACAGCAAATGCACCCATTCCTGAAACAGAGGTGAGATATTAAGGACATACAATAAATGAAATAGTAAAATATGTAATAAGTAAATAAATGAATTGCACAATGCAAATCTTTGCAGCTTGAATTTATAAGTATTAGGCCTATAGCACTTTTTTCATTCTTAGGCTGTTAGAATAGACCAATATGCCCAATCTGTAGCTTAATTTGCATCTTGAAAAATGTGTTCTTCACTCATGGACATACAAGGCTCTTACCATGCAGAAAAAGCTCAGGCCATACGAGGCAGCAGTCACCAACAGCAGAGAAGAGCAGACCTCCCACCACACCCAGGACACTCTGACCTCCATTCCACCGCAGCACTACTGCAGCCAATAGGAGAGTTGGTGCTGATTTGACACCTGCAGACATGATGGACGCGGGCATTTCAGCAGTCAACAGGTACACGGCTGTGGATAAAAAGAAAGGCAAGAGAGAGAAAAGGAGAGCACAGGACTGATAGAGAGGGAGGAACAGAAAGAAATGGGGAGACATGTCACATTTTCAAGAGTAGACTGAAATTATAATTTTATCCTTTGCACATGGAAAAAGTTGTAAGTGACATAAACAACTATTGACCACTGACTAAATAAAAATAAATAGTTTTTAGGTACCATATTTCTCCTCTGCCGCCTGTCATAGGCATCTGTCTCAAGAATGTCCATCGTCTCAGAGTCAGCACTGTCGTGGGCTCTAGCAGATGTCTCAGTTGGATGAACCTGTTCAGTTTGTCACCTTCTGTTATCTTTTGTCTTTGCAGTTCTGTTTTACCCTCTTGGTAATCCTCAGATGTTCTTGCCTTGTTCTGCTGTCCCCTGTCTCCAATCTCTGCCGTGTCTCTCAGTGTGTTGGTGTTTCACAGCAATGAACTTTGGACCGATCCTTGCTGTCTGATTGCACTTTGATAATCAATGTTCTCCCTGTTTTCATTTCTCATGCACAAATACCTGACCTTTGACCTCTTACGCTGGGATATATCGGTGACATCAACACACAAAGGGCAAAGTTGAACTAGTAGTAAACTCATATATGATAAAGGTCATTTTCTTGTAATGATTATTGGTAATGTCAAATTCATTATAGGAAGATGGTCATATTACCAGAAACCGACTTCCTTTGGGGACTCATATCTCGAAATCTTTTTGGTGATGCCAAATGAAATATTAATCTCTGCAACAACTATGACAAGAGAGAGAAATAGTTCTCATGGAGTCACTACTGTATGTCAAGGCAAACACCAACCAAATAACAATATCCAATTTTCAAAACTTTTCAAAATGTGAAAGCAAAATTCTGCTGCTGTACAGGATTATTTGCAAACAAATTTGTAATATTTGTAATACAATTTTTCAGGGGGCTGCAATGAAAGGATAATCTTAGTAAAGAAAAAATACAGTTCAAATTTGAGTTCACTAGATGGCCACACTGCTTCAGTTATCTCCAAAAAGGCAAGGGCCACAACATTTCATAATGTAACAGTAAAACAACAGAGCTGTAGGTGTAAAAGCAATGCATTTGATTTAAAAAAACATGTGGTTACATTGTGCATGCGTAGTATGGAATGATAGGAGTGCCACAATAAAGAATAAATATGTAAATAAAAGAATAAAAGAATACGACAATAAATGTGGAAATATAAAGAGAAATAAATAAAAGAATAAAAGAATGCGACA
>JAVQJF010016302.1:0-32738 GCA_036023855.1 Gadopsis marmoratus | reverse complement strand
GTGTGTGTGTGTGTGTGTGTGTGTGTGTGTGTGTGTGTGTGTGTGTGTGTGTGTGTGTGTGTGTGTGTGTGTGTGTGTGTGTGTGTGCGCCAAGGCCAATGGTCTAATCCTCGATGCTTCCTCATCCTGACCACAATTTCTCAGGTCTCTATCTGGGATCCTGCAGCATGTTCTGAAAGCAAAGTAACTGTCTAGCTCCTCTTCTGTAGAACTGTCTGCCCCTGTACAGTAAAGCAATGACATTTGGCTCAGTCATAAAGGAGCCATAAAAACACCTTACGATGTCTGGCTTTCTGTAGCCAGGCTATTAAGTTGTAAAGCCCTATTGTAAAAATCTAGATTGAACCGATATAGTTGAGGAGAGTGCAGAAAAGATGAAAAGGGCCATGCTTTCATAAACCTACAGTAGGCTTGGTTTTTACCGGTAAGCACACAGGGAAATTCTTTGAATTCCCCAGCATCACACCCTCGCTCTACTTTTGCCGCCCAGCAGCCAATACCTTTGGGCTACACGGGCTTGTTTGTTGCGCGCCTGACGTCACGGAGAGATTGGTTAGTTCCTCGCATGAGCGTGCTGTCGCCTTTCCTCCTCCAGTTTAAAAATATGTTTTACTTTTATAGTTTGTACATTGGACTGGAGTCTGTAGATAAGAAAGCATGTTGGGCAAAGGCATTCAGCTACTACCATGTAGGTGGGCCGGATCGCACAACTGTCTGACCGTGCTGGAAGCCATCCACGTGTGCAGGTTTGGGCGCACCGCTTTCCTGCCCCTTTTCCTTTGTCCCGCACATCCTCTATCTATCTTTCTATAATTGTGTCCCAGACCCAGACACGTGTATAAATAAACGGGGACTCCCTCTCCTCAACCAGACCCAAGCCATGTTTACGTTCAGGCTTGTGTTGGGTGGCGGTGGTGGGGGGGCATCTGGACCACTGGGCCTGCCTCATCGCCTCTCTCTGGGCTCAGGTGGAATCAAGATGTGCCACCAAAACACCAGCAGCTGCTTAATGGACTAACACGGGCTTAAAACATAACCAGTGGGTTATTGGAGGTATATTTTTTTTAAACTCTTATTGAAGATTAAGTAATCCTTCACTCGTCTCCCGCACATTTTTTTGTTTTAACACTTTGCAGTCTTAGCATAGCCCCTAAAACAGTCTAGATAGGAAGATATATAGATTCAAATGTGATTTTAAAGTCGCTGTAGCTTTATATTTATTTCCTCTGTATCTGCTCTATTTTTCTAGGTTGTCCTCCCCTGCTTAGATGAATACGTGCACACGGTGCCTAAACGTCCTTTCATTTGTAATTACTCCAGAATACAAACTGTACCTTTTGGTCAGGACGGCATAATCGTCCAGTTCCTGCTTCACTCTTGCCCAATCTGTAAAGAAAGTGAGGGAACATTTTTCAAGACGGACAGTGGAGGAGATTTTCGGTTTATTTACATTACCTGGATGTAGTCTCCTGGTCTTCATTTCATTTGGTCCAGGAGCCAGGCTATTAAAACTAATGAACACTTATTACCCCGAGTTGGATCCTGAGCTCCTTGCTAAACATCCCTTCTGTAGCTGTTTGTTTTACTTGTACCTGATTATTCAAACAGAGCAGTAAAACATGTGGCTGAGCCTTTGCCTCTGGTCTTTACAGGTTGTCTAATAAACAGTCTGATGTATGATATGTGATTGGACATGAGAGCCACAGTGTAGCTTTTAGCTTTTATAGCAAACACGGGTGGTCTTCATTTCTCTTCACTAATCATCTTGGACTGAATCCAGTGTTATTTTTTCTTTCAATGCATTTATTGTGCAATCTTATGTCCTGCGTGTTGAACCATTATGGCTACTATGTTCTCAGTGCTCAACACGTTGCAGTTTTTATGAACCTGTCTCTGTGCATTTTCACGTCGCTCGTTTTGTTGCGGGAGATGACAGATTTCTTTTTGCTGTGCTCTAGTCGAGACATCTGCTTTGCAAATGTGAGAGCACGTTAGAGGCGAGGGTCCCTCAGGACTCAGCTAAAACACAATTTGATGCATTGTGATGTTTAATGCTTCTGACAAACATGAGGGCATGGTTTCTGTTTCCGGGAAGTTCATTGCAGAAGTAAAAAGATGCATTTAAACGTGTGCTGCATTTACTCCAAGAGTAATATGCATGCCTCTTTTCGAATTGGCTTATTCAACAGGTTTGTACTTTAGAGGATATGCACTGCTTCTAGTTCACAATGTAAATCTGCCAACTTTTTTTATCATGGCTTCAACACCGCCAGGATTTGCTTGCTTGATGGCTTTATAATTGTTTGCTGATCACCAGGTGACATATTGAAGATTATAGTGACAACTGACAGATGCACTAGTGTAGCTACTCTGTGTGTGCACATGTCCACACTGCGTATGTGTTTGTGAACATGACAGCTTCGACGTGTCACTGCAGATCATCAGTGGCAGTAGAGAGTGCTAGTGAGTGACACATGGAAGTGTGTATTTCTCTCCCCTTGCGGAGACCTTTGTGCTGCCTAAATAAGCCTGAACAGCTCGGGTATTGTTGAGGGAAGGCAAGCGGCCCTTTCTTCTGACTCCTCTACCGACGTTTGTGGTTTTTAATATGATATGTGCATACGGAAAGCATGGTCAAATAAACAGCGTGTAAAGTTTCCCAGTGTCTGTACCAATCCATCAAAAAGAGATGGGAGCTCAACTTTCACCCCCCCCCTCCTCCCCTCCTACCGCACTGCTTTACCCCCACCAAACCCCTCCCACTACCCCAAAGCCCCTGTCATCCTCAGCTGGAATTTCCCTGGAGTCAGGGTTGGCCATTTCTGCTTGTCTTAACCTAATGAAATATTGTTAAGAGGCACGCCGCCTAATGGTGCCTTTTTGTTTTGTCAAAATTCAAGATAGAAGAAATGTGCACATTTGACAGAAAGGGCCCGAGGAGAGGAGAGGAAAGGAGAGGAGAGAGGGAGATGGACAGGCAGAATGGAGTGATGAGCCCGAAAATGAGAGGCAGATTGCGGGAAGGACAGACTGAAAGACAAAAAACAAAAAAATATACCCTGTCTGCTTTTGTGCCAGTGACTACCTCTGCACCCCTGGGGAGGAAGCGTATCAGCCCTTTTTTTTTTTTTGTGGAAACCCGATATGGAGAAATTAAAAGGTAGGGATTCATGAGAGTCTAGGTCAAAGCAACGCTATTGTATTACATTTCACTTAACATGCTATCATTGTAAAAATCTGTAATTAGATATAGAACACAAGGCACCACACCTATAAATCTAGCACGATTATAAAGGCCTGTGTTGGCTTGATACTCGGACTCCACCTACGTCAGCGGCACAGCTGGCACTCTGTGACCGTGTGTATGTACTTACAGGTTATACACTATATCAGTCCCTGTTGTACTTAGTCATTCCACAGCTTTGCTCTAAAGAGTTTGGAGATCTCACAACAGCACGAAACCTTCTTTTACAACCCGGCGTTCCTTGTTTTGTACTGAAAATCAGAGAATATACTGGCAAGTCAGCAAACAATGGAAAGAGCAGATTAGAACTTTGCAGCATGACGTGACGACAAAATATTTAGTACACGAATGGGCCCCGGGCAGCTGTGCAAAGCAACATAAAGAAACGGAGAGCAGGAGCGATGTGAGCCAAGCGCTGTGAGAGAACATCGAGGACAGGCCTATGGAAAGAGTTTCAGGTCCTCAGAGTGTCTTAACTGTACCTACTGGTGGAGGAAATACTGAATCCTCACTGCAGGGGCCTTCCTCTGTTCTCTCCTGCAGCGGTCTGAAGTGCCCGATGGATCACGTTTGTCTTGGATGCCTCACAAAGTCTTTCCTCCTCCTTTTCCCCACGCATCTGAAGATGTATTTTTGTCACAGAACAGATGACAGGGGGTAATCCTTTGGTGTCCTGCCACCCCCCAACTGACCGTTTACTTCCTCGTTTTGTTTTGTTTTCCCTCTCTTTCTTTGCCCCCTCTTATCGGCTAATCCCTCGCTGTATAGAGCGGCCAATTAAGAAGCTTAGTCGATAGAAAAGGGGACCATTTTGGATGCACTGAATGTGTGAAAATGCAGTGAAAGGGGGGGAAATTGAGCCTTTTTTTTGGTGGGATTCATTTACCAAAGGAGAGTCTGTGTCGCCGCTGAGAGGCTGGACACAGACCGAGATATCTCACATCCCCAGCTGGTTTTGTTACACAAGTGGTTTAGATCAGGGATTTCGGACGTCACGATCAGACACTTTTGTAACTGTAGCATTCCTGACCTTTTTGTCGTGGAAGCAGAAAAAATGGCACAGCAGCAATCTTACACACACACACACACACACACACACACACACACACACACAAACACACAGAGTTTCTGATCTGCTTATAAAGATTAGACACAAATGACTTGGCTTATGACGAGGCAAAATAGTGGGATTAAAATCCATAGAATTATGGTTTTAAAGCCTTTAGCCGTCTACTTTAGACTACCAAGACTAGTTTAACTAGTGAAAGCCCTGAATTTACAATCAGCAGCAAACTACTTTAAGTATAAGTACTGAATATACCTGTATACAAATACAAATGTCACAACATTACATTTAGAATGACATTTTCTACGTGTTTCCTCGACCCGCCATATTTGCCAAAGTCAGCAGTCCTGTGTGTTTGGTTTCACTATCACACAGGCGATGAGTAGCAGTGATTTTGGTTGGATCTTTTCTTATTTCTACGTTTCTGCTGCAAAGTTTGAGATTCGGCTGGGGGTGAAAGAAATGCTTTCTGTGTACAAAACATAAACGAGATGTGCTTTGGAACAGACTCCGTGCTGTGCTGCCGGGAGACGAGAGAAGAGGTGGTGGGGGTGGGGGTGTAATTGCCACATTAAGGGGAAGGAATTCAAAATAAATTTAATCTCCCAATCCCTTTCACCCCCCAAGAGGTTTACAGTGAGCATGCTCCGTCTTGTTATGAGACACAAGGAGAGTACAGAGAGGGTGAAATGGAGATGGGAAGAAAGAGGGCGAGGTTCCGATCGAGGTAACCGACTGGCTCCCAACCGGGGGGAGCTTGTGTGGGAAGGTTCACACAGAAGGGGCGAGTTTGTATGCAGAAGCTGAGTGGCCATCTCTAACTCGGTTGAGTCGTGCTTGTGTCTGTGTGAAGTGGCGCTGATGACCTTTGCTGCCAATGCCACATTTGCATTTGCTCTCCTCTGCCGGTGCCGTTCCCACAGTGCCTCGCTCTGTAGCTGAATAGTGTCATCAAGACCCGGGAGCGTGTTTTCACCCTAACCAAACACACCACACCGGCTAATTGCACTGACTGGCACATCTTCAAGAAAAGGAAGGAGAAGTGGAGGGAGTGTGGACATCGTTAAAATCAGCTGCTAATGTGTTTGGTTGGACCTTAAACTTGCCAATTCTGGGGGTCACGACAGAGGATGATTGAAATCCAGACGTTTAGCTCAACGAAGGCTTTCTTAGGCACACATTCTCCCTTGTGCTGTCTTTCAGTCCCACTTTTCCATCAACTAGGGACTTGCTGAATAAGCGTTTGCTGTCTTGGAAGTCGCTCCATTCCGTTCTCTTTCTGAAAATAACTTCAGGTGAGCCACTGTGAGGCAGCGTCAGCTCGTGAGGTGCAGGGTTAAAGGCCTGCTGGATTCTACTGTATGTTATCGTGTGGTTTGGGCTCTCACTGGGACATATGGTGCGGTGTATTTTTATAATGTAATCATTCCTCCTCCTGCAACAACACCGTTAAAACTTTCTGCATGCTGGGGCAAGAATTCAGTCAAGAGCCCTGCTGACCCAGACACAGCAGAGCATAAACAATGGAGCTAGGACCGTGGCAACACACACAGCACACATAGACACACAACAGCACACACGTTGCACCATGGAACCTTTGTTGCTGCCCATTGCGTTTCCGTCACAGTTGACCAGAGTACGGCCTGGTGTTGTGTGGCCATCTTCTTCATCCCTCAGATTTTAAGCAATTAGTTCAAACGTGAGTCATTGGTGCATACACGTGGGTCCTTTTTCAAGTGGTTTTATTAGTGTGGTGTGTTTACTTGACCAAATGTAACCTGTGGTGTTCTGAGTTGAGTCATCTTCCGTTGTCAAGGAGGGACGGCGAGGTCAGATGGAGTTCTTCCTTTCAGGAGCAGTTTAAGTGACACTGATTTGGCTTTCAGCTAGTAAAGGTAATCAAGACAGTTGCACAAGCCTATAATTATGGCCTCTCCCCTTACGTCACCCATACATGTCCTCTCTTTCTGCACTCATTATCAGCTGTAAATATTTGTCTGCTGTACGGAGTTGAAAGCCAGGTCACTGCTCCGCTAATGACACTTAAGATATTGTTTGATGCTGGTGTTGCTGCTTCTCAAACAAAAAAAGAAAAGGAAACACTCCTCATATCTTGCCTTTTTAACGGATGCCATTTAATTATCAGGCCCATTGTTTGAAAAATGCTTCCTGTAGAAATAAAGAAATATCGCCTAACCTTCCTCTGTGGCACAGGAGGATTGACAGCATGACTGAATGGGATTGTCTTTGCTCCCCCCAGCTCATTAGGGAAACACCAGCCTGGGTTTCAGGGTGCTGACAGGCTATTTCGGTGTGATGGGGTGCCCCGTGCATGAACATGCTATCCCCTCGGCTACTGGGTGAACACTGTGCTCTGTTGTTGATGGGCACGACGGGCACTCGGATCACGTTTCCAGCAGAAGCAGGAAGTGAGAATTGGAGGGTTCCTGTTACCAGGCCCCTTCTTTCCTCCCGGTCCTACACAGAACCAAACTCAAACCATGTGTGTTCTCACCCTGTGGACCTCCGCATATAGCCGGCCTGGCTGGCTGGCTGGCTGGCAAGTGCTGTGGTCTTCTTAACAACATGTGATCTCAGGAAACATTCGGCCCCTCCCTCTTGCCATTGTTATTTGAATCCTGCCTCTGTGCAGCTCCATTGGGGTCTCTTGGGGAAAGTTGTAAGTGATTCCTCTCTGTGTCTGGTCTCCAAAGACACAGGCCCCCCCCCTCCCCCCCCCCATTGGAGCTTTCATTCAAGGTTAGGCACACGGTGGATGTGATTGGGGAAGTACAGTAGTCTGTCCCCAGGGCCAAAGGTCATTTCCTGATACTCAAGCTGCCACGGGTTAACTAGGAGCAGATTAAGAAAAATGGCTTAAACTCACAATGACAATGGAGGAATTAAGCCACTCATTGTTACAGTTACACAGTAATTAGTATCAAGTGGGTGGTAAAAAATAATAATTACAGAAATGTATTTCTTTCATAATTACTTTTAATATGAGAGAGGCGTTTGATACCTCTGCGTCTCTCCTTCAGGTTGGATAAAGGGCCTTTAGCTCTCATAACATCTCTCGCCTCCCCTTTAAAACACATCACTCCCTTCATATGCACTTACGTGATTAACAGTCGTAAAGAATAAAGTGTACAACCACCTCACAGGCTTAGCCTCAGTCATCTGTTTCAACACAAACCTACTGTATCTCTGTCAGTTGGTCTCCATTTGTGCACTGAACTCCCTCTGAGCAATGCGATATAAAGTTTACACCTGATTGTGTGCAGTTTTGTCAAAGCCGGAATAGTTTAGTCATGGTTGGCATGTTCTGGCATGTGGGTGCCCCTTTTAAGATGAGGTATTTATGCTGATGGAAAGCATGAGTGTATGAGGCTGATTAGGGTTGAATACATGTCTCTGCTCTCGATCCTTCCACTTCAAAATGGCTGTTTACAGAAAACACAACTGATTAAGGGATAATCTGTCAAAAATACATGTGCCACTTCTTTCTCTCTTATTGACGTTTCTACTTCTTTCATTTTCAAGACAGAAAAACCTAATTTAACCCCAGCATGGGAGTGAGTATACCTGCAAAATAAAGCTAAAGAATCTTTATTCTTACAGGGCTGCTGTATTGGCATTCCTGCAGCCGCTGTCGAGCCTTTTTGTGAGAGATTGTTCAGGCTCCTGCCTCATGTGAAAGTCCCCCCCGACCCACCTCCTGCCTTTCTAATGAGACACATTGTATGGACACCTGTGGGCTGCCATTTCCACTTGGGGGGGGTTGAGCGTTGAGGGATGGGGGTGTGGCAGCAATGCCAGCGTTTAATCGAGACGCGTTGACTAATCGCCAAAGGATTAGCCTCTTAGACAAGGCCTCTTTCATTCTAACACTCCATATACCGCAGAGACTCTGCGTGGAGATGGAGAGGGCGGGGGAGAGTAAATTTTTTAGAGCTCGGGGTGGGGTACAGATGGCATACTGTACCTGGATGTGTTTGTTTGATCATGCCTGAGCCCTCTGTATGTACGTACACACACACACACACACACACACGTCCCGAGGCTGGATCTTTCCCCAAGTTCTCTCACTGGAGACAGCTCTGCATATTTCTCACAGCAATCACATAATGTGCCAGCAGAGATGTGAAAGAATACGTTTACACCAGTCTGCCCTTGCGCTGTGCGTTACAATTACAAAAAACAGAAAAAATAAAAAATATATGTACAGTATATACACACACATATAGAAGTGCTTAATAGATTTTGAGCAACAAAACCATTGTACCATCTCACCATATGCCTCTAAAACACCATACTGAATGAAGACGACATGTTCTTTGGGAACCTTGCCCTTTTTTTTTTTTTTTTTTACTTTTCTCTTCCCACTCACAAACAAACACACACATGCACTTGCTCACAGACGTGCTCTGAGCGAGATTGAGTTTAGCATGCCGTGGTTTGTGTATGTGTGTTTGGGAGTGGGCTGTGGACCTGTATATTGTTGTATATAAATGAAGCGGGGCGACACCGCCGGGGCTCTGTGGCGTAGCTCCAAACTGATGTTGCCCAGACCCCTCTGCTGTATATTCTTGGCTTTGATGAGGTCATTCATAACACACAGTACATACATGCACACAAGTACATAACACACAGTACATACATGCACACAAGTACACACATTATTGTAGGCACAGAAATAAGGTACAGAAGGAATTAAACCTTGCACTACACAAGGCTAGGTTTACATATACTGTATATTCTTACTCTACATTTATTAGGCAGAACTATTGTCTTACAACAACTGTCAGATGCCTGCATGTGTATTTTAAAGGCCAGTATGAATGACAGTGTTTCAGTGTACCTGTGAGCACTCTGTTATTTTAGCATTGCACTCCTACAGTATAACACTGTCGGACTCATGGTTGACAGTTGAGTTAGCCTCAAGCAACACCGAGGAGCCGGCTGCAGATGTCTGGTAAGATCACTGCCTTCTCCGCGCCACCAGATTTCTTTCAAATTTTCAAAAATGAACTGACTTTGCCTCAAGTGACGTCACCAGAGGCAATTCATCAGACTGTGCAGTTCCCTCTGGAGCCACAGAAGGCTTAATGCAACGTTTTCACATATGCAGTACCATTCCTCAAGACCTGTAAACACACTTTGATGTGTGAAATCGGCGGAGTGTGAAACTCTCCAGAAAGAGTTCAGGCCAGATCCATTAGAAAAGTGGGATGAACTTTCCAGTGAAGACAGCGTCTGAAACGACTGCTTCCACCTATTTTATATTTTAAACATCCACATGTCATTAAACAGCATGCTGCAATTTGTCATTTCCCAGAAAAGATTTTCGAGGTCCTTGTGAGGAAATGCACTGATATTGTAGTTAATCTGCTTTTAGTGTCTGGGAATTGAAACCTGTAAGGTGTGACATGCTGTTATTCTGGATTCTCCATTTGCACAGTTTGCCTCGAAAGCCTTTGAGTTTCAGATTTCACACACACCTATCAAAGTACCTGCTACACACACTAAGCTCTCTCTGAATAGAACATGGCACAGAGCAAGCACAGGCCCAAAGACAGCCTTGTAACATGACAAAAAGAAACATGGCAAACACCACCGTGGTTCTTGTCTTTCTCAAAGGCTTCTGTTCTGTGGTCTGGGGTAGCACGTTCCAGAGCTCCTCCATTGTTCCCTCGATTAACTGAAGTGTCTGTTTGTACTGAGCGGCCCTAAAGCAGCAGGCTGGGAGATTCAGAAGTTTTTCTCGTGTCTGATTTGTCACGGTGGCAGATTTAGTACAAGTCACGCATGTGCGGCAGGCGGGCAAGGCTCAGGTGTGCAACGTCAGCCACATCATGTTTGCTCAGTGGTCTTATGCGTTCTTTCATCCATATACACTCCCATGTTGCCCCGGCATCATAAGGTGAAGAAAAGTTGCAAGAGGAAGAAACTGCGGTTAAATATCGCGCTCGTTGAGTCTTTAATCTGCTCTACCTGAAACTGGATTAGAAAGTAAATTTTCGTTTGTTGAACTGCGCCGTTCAACTTCTCAGAACCCCGTTCCTCCGTGCTGTGTTTGCTCTGGAATACATACTGTGGCCTGTTGTTTGCCTAGTCACAGGAGCAGCCTGGAAGCGGCTGCCAACCTGGCTCTGCAGTTTGTGTGCTGTTTCACTCAGCTGGTGTGGAAAATGATAACAAAGGAAATAAATTAAATAGCACTAAAGCATTTGCGGTCAAGGAGATAGAAAAGTGAGACATATTTTACAGCGAATGGGAGGGGCGAGGTAAAAGCTGAGACTGCAGGATATGAATAGGGGGGTGTGTGTGTGTGTGTCTGTGTTAAGAGGCTGGGAACTAAGTGTTTGGCCCTCCAGGTGTGTGTGCCGGTGGTTGTTGGGGCTTGTGAGGCCTTCTGCGGAGGTGGCTACGTGACAGCCGTAATGATAGGTTGTGGCGGGTGAAAACATGAGTGTGTGTGTGTGTGTTGTTGCAGGCAAGTGTTAGCTTGGCCCCTGATGACATATATATATATATATATATATATATATATATATATATATATACACACACACACACAAGCCCGTGCACACAGTCAACAATATACCTTATATCAGACTTCACATCCCACGCAGCGAGAACAATTAGACGCATGACATCAGGACGAGTGAGGAGGGCCAAGTTCTACAAGTCTGGGTTCAGATAATCCTCAACCAACCAGCTCCGTCGTGAAGGCAGGCTCTTAAATCAGGTGACAGTGGTGTGAAGTTCAGGTTGAGCTGTAATCTAGTAGATTGGGTCAAGTGCCTCTGCCTGCCTGTCTGATTGCCTTTGACCTGTAGACTTAACAAGCCAATCTGCGTTTTTAGCTCCTCAGGGTGCATTTAGAGTATGGACGATTTGATTAGTATGTTCATGCGTGCACCAAGACGTCCTGATGAAGGGTGCCTCTTGTCTTCTTCTTAGTAGTTTGCGGCGTGGGCAGTCAGACTGACACTCACGCTACGTTATTGTTATATTTTTTGTTCTTTAACCTGGTTTCAAGAACACAGGGAACCCAGACGAATCCATAGTTAAAAGTCTCTAAACCACCAGAAAGCTATAGCAATTCTGTCCAATAAACAAGTATTATATTTACATTTCTCCAAAGAATTCTGTTGTATATCCAAAGGTGTTTTTGAAAGATGATATTTAGGATAACTGATCAGATTTGTGGACTTAATTTCCTCCTAGCTAAAACCTCTTAGATCAGCACTGAAGGGCACACGAGCCCAGCTCTGCAGATGTTTGAATTAGTTTCTTGTGTTATGGACAAGCACATACCTGGAGCTCATTAAATGGGATCTTCGACACACTACCCTCTCCCGTCATTTATGTGCAAAGATAATAGTGTGGCTTGACAAAGATGCTCATTGTTGTGGCTTGCAGCGAGGCCTTGCATCTCGAGGGAAACTGAGCTTTCTGCGGCTAGCTGCCCCACACAATAAAGCTCTCAGGAGGACCTTTTCAGTGCCGGGGCGTTCCACGATGGTCTCACCACTACGGCCGCATCCGTTAGCCCAGTTGTGCACTTCTCTGTTCTGTGATACCGCAGCATTTTAAAACACACACACACGCACGAGAGACAACAGGCAAGCTATTGTCTTGTCTTATATTGGATGGACTCACATCTACATGTCTGGTTTAGTGTAAGACGTTTGAGTTGCTGCTGCTTTGCCGAGATGACTCCTTAACATGTCAGCTACCATGCAACCTCGTTAAAAGTGAGACATATAATAAGAGTATGACACAGGAGACAAAATACTTTTTAGTGAGTCCCCAGTTATCCTGGAAATGGCAACTTGCCACATGCTCTGGAGCAAAGTAATAAAACTTTGCTCTGTGACAGATGAACAGTGGGCAACCGCCAGTTTGGTTTGGTAGCTTTTGTCCACAAAGATCAGACGGTATTGTCAGGTGCGTCTGTATAAATCCTTGAGATTATTTTTCTATTGCGTTGTGTTTTCAGAATTGAACTCTAATGGGGCCGAGTTCAAAGACGTGAAGAGGATATTTCCCGCTGTCTCAGGGTTTAGTGCTAGTTCAAAGCCTTCCAACTGTTGACAGCAGCTGGTCTTCTCAGGAGCTCTGACTTTGTCCTACTGTATATAAAAGCTACTACTCAACTGCTTTAGTCAATCCCCAACAGTACAACACTATACATCCCCCCATGCACTGTAGTAGAAGGCTTTATGATTTAGACAGTATTAAGCTGTCTGGAGAGATATCAAAGCTTCCATCTCTGACTCTTGTTGTTTCTCTTCAGCTCGTTTCTTTTCCAGTCCCAGAGACTGCAGTGCCCAGAAGCAGTGTCAGTGCTTATATTTGTGATTTTGCTGGCAGAGGAACAATGGCTTAGTTTAGGCAGTGCATTCCTGATTACTGACACACAGTGGTATGGAGAAGGATTAGCCAGTGCCTTGGCTTTCTGATTCTTCTGCCTTGGCTCCTGAGCAACACCTGCGCGTATCCCTGGCAACACGCATCACAATGAACAGTGATTTCGCCACCAACCGGTTCGACAGGGAGTCTGTGGCGATGCTTGTGCAAGGAGGGTCACTTGAAAGAGGAGAAGTGGGGAACGTTTTCTTGCATCACAAAGTGAGTCCTTGCAAAGAGTGCCCAGCTGCCATCGGAATTTGATCTTTCCTATTCTTAAATAAAAATGATAAAATGTGTTTTATATGCAAGTTTCCGTCTTGTATGTTCAGTAGAAATTTTATAGTGAGGAGACGGCGGTTTATGGTTTCTGCAAGAGGAGCTGGTCCCATTCTGACAGCCCTGATTACCTGTGTCCGGCTGGCCCACATGTGGTCTGTGGTGAGATGGCCTGATAGCTGGGACTGAGACAGCATTGTTAGCCAACAAGCTATTTGCTGAGGGTCTCCTAAAGACGTGCTCCTCAATCTTATCAGCAGGAGCCCACAGGACCCATATCACGCATCTTGGTAAAGACTTCCACTGACATCATGGCCCTGCAGAACCTTCTACTTGGTTTCACAAGGAAGCATGATGAATATGAGACCGCATGTTGACTCGCACGCATTATAAAGTGGACACACTCCATGTAAATGTGTCTTCCAAAGAAACGTGCTTTATAACATTCATGTCTCTCTTAAATCTCTTAAACTGTGGTGCTGAATTTGAAACTCAGGATGTAAGTATCTGAAGCCATACCAAGTGTCAGAAATGACTAAAACCGTGTTGGAATTAGAATCATCTGAGGTTCATCTCATTGCTGGAATGACAGGCACAGCTATATATGTTTTGTTTTTTTTGACGTGAAATAAATTAGTTTGTCTTAGCTTTAAACAACATTCCTTGTATAAGTTCTCTGCTATTTTCCAGGAATATTTTGGCGAGGAGCACCCGAGTTTGATTGACTACTGCAATCTGGCGAGTGCGGTTGCATTGCAGAAGAATAGAATATCATATCAGTCGCAAAAACATACGTTAGTGCGGATAGTATTTTCATTTTATTATCTTTTACATACCATGTGTGAATCATAAGGCTCTGGAGGAGCAGCTGCGGTGGTGACGTGTTCACATTTCTCCGAAACAGCATTTCTGCTAAATGTTTACTCTTCCTTACAGGGCTCAGCGTTTGTTTATTGCTTGTGCTGGAAAGGAAAAGTCGGTTCATTCGTGTAAGTTTTTGAAGACCAACCTTGAGAATAAGCAGATACTGTAGCTGTGAAAGCCTGTCGAGAAGAAAACAGTGTGTCGACATAAAGTTACTGTCCGTAGATCCCAGAGGTGACTATACTCTACAACAGAAACTTTATGTCCAACTTCTCAAACTGTGTTGCTAATGAGCACTGATAAGTAAGGTATTTAGGGCATTTGACTACCCTGTCGTGTGCAATCAGACGTGATATTGCTTGGCAGGCCAGACAGCTGACAAATATGCCAAGTGGGGGAAAACCCATCAGTTTCGAGGCCATTTGAGTCACTGAATGTTTCCAACCAAGTCACTGTTACCTCAACTTGGTGTGTATAAATAATTATTCTAATCATGTTTTTATAGATTTGAATTTTCCTGTAGGTACTTTAGCATTTGCCTTTCAACCTATATTGGTACCTTTTTCTACAAGACTGCCAAGCGTTGGTACATGACGCCCTTTTCGAGAGAGGTTTCCCATGAGCCTCCCATGTCTATAATTATTTACGGCCATAAACATGATTGCTTTTGTCATGCCATTTGAAATGAGGTAAAACTGCACTTGTAAAACCTCAAGCATGACTAATTGTCGTGGTAGTAAATATGTCAATAATCATATCCACTAATACGAGGAATTAATTCATACCTTTTATCTGCCGGCTTATTATTCCTAGTGGTTATGAGTGGAAAGTGTTCACAGGACAAATGCATCGTCCAAAGCATTCACCCACTTCATTTCATGATGTGTGTTAATTTTTTTTAGTGTTTTGCTTTCTATGAGCATTTTAACTTATGTAAAGTGTCTATGAGTACCCTAAAAAGTGCATAATAAATAAAATGGATTATTGTTAAAAGGTCATCTGTGAGTCGGTGTGGGTGGCTGCCGAAAATAGAAAGCAAAGCAAACAACAAACATGAAATGTTCTTCATGATTGTGGAGATGGCAAGGAGACATAATGCGAGCGGAAGTGAGGGCTTAGCGGAGTGTAGTGGAACCGGACCTATCCTGTTCAGGAGCCCTCTCACTCACAACAAGTGGTTTTGTTTGGCACTGTCCCTTTTGTTGACACTGTCAGGTTCTCAAGCCTATTAGGTTGCTGTCGACAAACGGGCACCATGATGACATGCCCCGCACAATATCACTGGCTGGCACAGTGTCATTCTCAAATTATCACCTGCTTGTTTGACTGGAACGGTTCTAGGCCCCCGTACGGTTTCGTCATTGTGTCGCAGTGACTGAAACATCCGTGTGCAGCATCTACTTTCTGTAAGAGCGCTTTGGGTTTTTTTCTCAGTCATTCTTTCATCCTGGGTGTGTAAATGGTGTTTTAGCCTGGTCATGCTGGTGAGGAAGTCCTGTATATTTCTTTTTCTTTTTTCTGATGGCTCATCCTTGTGTGGGCGTTTGGGCACTGGCCTATGTGGAAACAAAATTCCCCTGCCAATAATGGAGAGTGTTACAGACTTTAACCGTGATCGTATGGTGTAAGGCAGCGTGGGAAGTTTGGTGAACTTCCTGACCCCACGCACCACCACAGCACATTGACCCTCATCACGTGACAAAGGAATGCTCCAAATCTTTTGTTTTAACACCCATGGCTCTCATGGACTTGAGTGCAATTTTGCATACTATAGAATGATCATTAGCTTGGCATTTTACCTCCCCATTCTCCTCCCGTGTTGTTCCCAAACAGGATTTGCAGGCCAGCTCTTTCCTGCATCTTTTAAATCACTTCAAACGCTACTGAAGCCTTTTTTTTTTAAATTTTTTTTTTAACCAAAGCGGGCACCCAATCCATTTGGGCCTGTACACATCGAGAGAATCACCCCCTTTTTTTCAATGCTTAAGGTTTTGTGAGCAGGGGAAAACAAAAGGCCGGCCCAGTGAAGCGCATCTCTGTCGGCGGGCTGAATAGAGGGGCCCCTTTCATGGCTGTTTATGAGCACCCCTCTTCAAAAACACACATACAAATCACATCCAGTTCTCCCAATGGCTCCTCTGATACGAGGATTATGGCAGGGAGGGGAGGGGGCTGGAATCTGTGGTGCCTCTCTCCCTTTTCATATGTTCCAGTTGATGGATTTCCACCCAGCGTCACCCCAGCTTTACTATCGGATCCATCGGTGTGTTTTCATAGGCTGAGTCACGTGTTACATAAGAGCAAGTTGGGCATCTCCGCTGAAAACGTCATTAACATGTTTGGTATAAGAGATGCTGGACAGAAGGCACCGTTATTAAGCTGTCTGTTTCTCTCTTTTGGTGTTTTAAAATTTAAGTTACAACTTATGGTGCATATCATGACACACTGCAGCATTGTGACTATCATGACACAGTGTGCATCAAAAGTATAAATTGCTAAGCATTAGTATAAAATATTTTTATGATCAAGTCATGTAACTATAATCATTTTATGGTTTCAACTTCTCAAGTGCTAAGGATTTGCTGCTTTTCCTCATCTTGCATGGACTGTTTGTCAGACAAAACAAAACATTTTTGAAGGAGATTTTTTTGTCATGTTTTATAGACCAAATGATTAACGAATTAATAAATTTTAAAAAAGCTGATTAAACAATAATGATTTAATTTGATTTTTGAGCTCAAGGTGACGTCATCTGATTAATGGTCTAAAGTCCAAAGTTATTAATTTTGCAAAGATATAAAACTGAGAGTGACACCATACCGTCACACTTCAGAAGCTGTATTTTGCATTCTTTGGTAAAGAAATTACTTAAAACAATGAGTTGAAAAGAGATGCTGAGTAACCGTTTCAGCTGTATCACAACAGATTGTGCATCAAGTTTCACTGGATTTGGATGTAATAAAGAAGGTGCAGAGGAGAGACTGTTGTCCTGCTTATAAACATAGAATATATGCGCAGGCCCGGCAAAGCCCGGGGGCATTGGGATGTAATGCCCGCCCATGGTGCATCGCGTGTGCACCCATTACACACCCCTCAGTGTTTTTTTTCTTTTTTTTTTCTGTCACTTACCCCACCTCTCCCGGGCCTTGTCACCCACTTTGCTTTCATTACTGCAAGGAGCACTTTCCAGATGGTTTCCTATAAGATTTAGTCAAGTGTCCTGTCTAGTCTGTAGGCCTGGTGATCTCTTGTGGCAGGAAGGTGTGGACTGGATTCGGACAGCCTCTCTAGCATGAACAAAATAGTAACAGCAGCGCTTAAAAAATGTGGTTTTGTGATGAGTGCTGTCAGTGTAGTTACACTGATGATTCAACTATGCTGTTTCCACACGTCATATTGTTTCACTGACAAAATGTCATGCTGCTGTCAAGATTTGCAGTGTTGCGAGGGCGTCATGAAAGTCTCTGTACAAATGTGTAATTAAGTCTGACCATAACGCTGTGGTTTTACTGGCTAAATCACAAATGCATTGTCAGGCTTAAATTAAGATGATCGCATAGCATCGAAACAATGTAGTGAATATTGGCTGTAGGATCAATGATGTAACAGCCACTAACGAAATTAAATCAGCTTCATAAATTCGCCCATGAAAACCCTTCAACAATATATAAAATACAAATATTTGAAATAATTACAATATTTTCATAGTTTCCCATTGCTGTTTTTAATTATGAATCAACACAAGTGTGCACATTACAGGAAAGAGAGAAAGATGAACTTCAGCTCATGCAAACTTGTAGATGCGTACCTCTTTCCTGGGGTCATACATGAAGGTCGGAGAACTGACAACCTTCTTGGACAAGTTGCAAGTCATGAAATAGATCTTCTTGTAACTACCTTTTTCCGCTTGGTGTCATTTCTTGTTCAACAGGTAAGGTGTGATGGACAGGAGGAATGCAGGCTGAGGGATTTGTTTTGTAATAGCAGTCCATTCTTTGGGTGTTCTTGAGCAAACAGAGCGGCGCTGTGTCCTGTTTTCACGAGTTTCACACGTCACTGTTCAAACTCTCAGGCTGGTCCCCAAGAGAGCAAACAAGTGCTCTAATGCTTCACCACTCTGACCTTCTGCGAACTTGATACACAAATACATGCACGCACGCCGACAACTTTTACTAATGCAGTGGAAAAAGGATGCGTGAATTTTAATCTTGAATTCATGTGCTTTATTTGGTGTGAAATTTCATTTCAGCTCAGTTATACTAACTTTATCAAAGTCAAAATATACAAAAATAAAAGCATCTTTTAATTGTTCTTAATTAATGTCTTCCATTGTCTACACGTCAGGAAATAGAATCGTTTTTTTTAATGCAACACGGGTCTCATGAACATGGGTGGTGGGTGCAATATGTCATATTTGAGCAGCATATGAGTGCCCCATTTCAGGCTCCGTGTGCCATCCTAACGGAGTGCTATATATACTTTAATGTGTGTGTGGGTCAAACGCACGGAAAAAAAACGGTGGGAATTCTGTGGGAAAGTGTAGAAGCTCATAAAGTGATGGATTCGAAAGTGCTCCCTGAATGCCAACAAAATGTATTGAAACAGTACAATGTCTATTTTTATTAATGGCGTGGAAAAACATGGAGGAAACGTGTAGTGCTCCCTGGTTGGTGCACACGGCTGTGCGTCTTGGGGCTGGTTTAGTTTATGTAAGCATGTGTGAAGGAGTTGGGTGCGTATGTGTCTGGACTTGTGTGTCACTGCAGCGTGCCTTTGCAGTGCTGCCAAGCTCCCTGCCATGTTGCCCTTTTATACAAACATAAAGGATCCAAACAACACCTACTGCTTCTATAGATCCCTCTGTGATCCTCTCTTTACTGTTCTTTTCCGCTTGTTTTAAATCTGCCTCTGATATACGAGGCATTCCTTTGTGGTTGTGTAACGTGAATAGAGAGAGGGCGAATGAGACAGCGAGAGAGGTTTGCCTTGCTGGGTTTCGTGTCCTACTGCACGCTCATATTTCTCAGCCCGCTTCACAGTTGCGGGTAGCTGGCTTATCGTTGGCCTCCTCCGCTCTTTCCGTCATGCGTGGCCTCCCTTAATCTCTCCTGTGTACTGTAAACCGCCCGTAATAACCCTCAACACGATAAAAGCAAACATCTTAATAATGGCTTGCCTCATTTTCAACTCGCACTGGGCAAAGTGAGTGGTTCAACCTCACCTCTGTAATCGTGCATATGTGGCTCAGAAATAAGCCAGAGAACAAGGCAGCCTGCTTATTTGGTGTCTTTTACAGGGAAAAAAAAAGAAATCATAAGCATGTGAGCTCGTCTGATTTTCTCATTTTAACAATTAAAGCAATAGACTGGATTTTTGGCATTTTTACGTGAAGTAGTTGTTACAGATTTATTCACCATATGAGTATAATTTTCAGCTGTTTGTGAAAAGAGGCAGCAACGTGAGAGCGAGGTGCTGGACTGACTGTAGGGTGTTGCTCTAGAGGGTGCTGTTTACTGAGGAAAAGTGCTTTCTTCCCCCCTTCAACCCTGCTGCTCTCACTAAACCTTATTCTTTTTGCTTTCGAGAACACATAATATTAGTGCATACAGTGTTTTAAAATCTAAAAGGCCGCTCTCTGATTTATTGCTATTAATAGTTACTTTTGTAAAATTGACGTATCAGATCAGCTTCAGATTGAACTCTCGAGGGAAAATTGAGACAAATGTTCTAAAATATAATAAATAAATAAAACCGCAATTTCTCAAAGGAAAGATTTTACAATCTCATTAGGCCATTGTAATCTTTTTTTTGTGTGTGTGTGTGTGTGTGATGTAAAATGCCCACAGATGTTTACACAGTTTTGCACAGCCAACAAGTGTAGATGATGAGCTGTCAGTCAGACCTCCTCTGGCAGGAGACGGGGAAGAATGCGTCCGTGGCGATGGTTACACCTGCGCTGTCTGTGGTTTCCTGCGGAGGTATTGCAGGGTGTAATCCCTAACATCGCCTGTGTTTATGCTTGTGTTTTAGTTACAGGCCTGATACTTGCATGCTTTAGAGCTTAGATGGGACTTCTGCTTCACTTACTCCTCAGCCTGGCCCTGGGGCATCCTCCCCCTCCCTGCCACACAGGCTCATCCCCGGCATGTATGGATACAATAAACAAACACGGGAGCTTTCTACATGTGTCACACATCCTCTAGTCACTTCATGTGCACACGGTCAAGTATGCATTCATAGGAACTTAAGTAAAAAGGCTTTAGTTCTCAATTTCTTATTATCAAACTAGACACTGTGTCTAGTTTCTATGTAAAAGGTAATTCATGCTCAAACTCTGATCTAAATTTAGAATGTGCCAAGCCTTATTTTTCTGTTGATTTGGATTTGGATTGCCATAATAGGATCATTTACAGGGAACATTAAATTGTGGTTGTTTCCTTCTGTACTCAGGGTATTTGAGGAGGTCTTTTCTTGTTGTTTTATATGGTTTGCATTTCGTCACGAGTGACGCCGGCTGCACCGCTGAGGTCATGAACGGGGAGGAGAAAGTTCCAGTGCCAGGGATTGAACTCACTTTTTATTTTAGTGAATATGCTAAATTTAGACCTCGACCGCGGCCAGAAGTTCATCCCAAACTCCCTGAATGACACACCTTTCGAGAAGTGACTCTCAACATCTGCTATTTTTATCATCGTCTCACTTTTTTTTTTCCTCTTGTTTTTCTTCCTTTCGCTCCTCTCTTTTTCTGACAGCCTCACTATAAATGATGCAGTCCTGTTTTTCATTTATAAGATTTGTTGGGTGGATTATTATACAGAGGATCCTAATTCCCACTAAGGGAAGGACATGCCTCAGCAGTGTTTATGAAAGCACTGTGCTCTGACGTGAGTAGCAGTGGAGAACCAGTAACGGGCCCTCTCTGCTAACACACCCTCCTCACACTGCTGCCCAGTGAAAGGTCTGTTGTAATTGTGGCATTTCAATCCCTTCAAAGTAAGATGACCAATTGGATAATGGGATATGGTTTGCCGTTGTGGGCAAACCAAGCCGTGACAGTGCATAAAGTTAAATATGACAGCATCAGCTGACTGAGACAAAACCTTACACTGCATCACGTCTAGCCTAATATAGGTACAGTACAAAAGCCTTGTGATTCTTCTGTGTGATGTGACATTGATGAGATCCACCCGTCGCTCGTCTGTTATTTCTGTCTCTGACCCATTAATGTCAAGTGGCGCTCTGCTCCACTGTAAAGTGGTCAGTGTTTTGGAACCTGGGTCCTGTGGGTTGAGGCTTTGAACCGTTTTTCCATGCGTACCTCACATTACATGCTCTAACACATGTTTTGGCTAAATTAAGCCAGCTGAATGGAGAGTGAAGAGTCAAGCAGATATAGCGATGGAATACTATACAGCTGGCCTATGAAGTGACATTTGTTCTCTTTTGATTATTCTTTTTTTTTTTTTTCTTCACAGTGAAGGAATCCAAATTCTTGGAATGAGATGTCAACTTTAGTTGCTGCCCAGGGATCTTCTGGTGAGTATATATGTTTCTAAAGACACTGCAAATAGTCTCCGTGTGCTTGTGGTGTTTCAGTGTTCTTTGTCCATGTGTCCAATAAGGGACACTGTGTGCTTAGTTGTCATAAGGTGATGTTCTTTTCTGTCCCGTAGTGTTTTTGCTTCGCAACTCCTGTGGCTCACCCAGATGTGCTAAATCCTCCACCACTCCCACTTACCTAACCATTGGCACAACTGGTAGCCAAATGTTGCTCATTATTTAGCATTTCATGAAGAATTTAGACTGAATTCACTGGGTGATATTTGTTGTGGTTGACCTAACATCCTCAAAATGGCATTTTGACACAAATAATTTATTTACACAGCCGTCATTGCTGTTTTTGTGACTGTGCTATAGCTTGCAGTACTCAATGTGCTTAGTCCCCCCTCCCTCATGCCATCAGCCAGCCTACCTCCCCATTGGTGCCCCCTATCCCTTACTCTCTCGTTCAGCTGGCCCACCCTCTATCAGCCAGTGTGTGCCTGTCAGCGTGTCACCCCAGGGTGATGCCCCTCTCTCAGCCCCTTGGGGCCCTTTTGACTCTGCAGCACTCCGTATTTGCCCAATCATTTGGGAGCCGGATACAGGGATGAATTGTTAACTACAGCAGGTCAGCCTGTGCCCCACAACCCTCGGCCCTGTCTGCCCCCCGCCCCCAACCCCTCCTCCCCCCAGACCTGCTGTTGACTCATCCCCATGGCAATGAGGCAGGAATTTGTCCGCTGCCAGCCAGCTCCCTGCCGCCCATCCGCCACCACTCCCCCCTCTGCTCTTCACCCTCTTTGCCTCTGAGCGTCCAATCAAAAGGCAGCCGGAGGGAGTCACATGGTCAGGAAGTGTTGCATCCCACTGAGCGAAGTGGTGCTATCACTAGAGATCCGCTCTCCTCTGCTGGGAAATAAGCCTTAAGGGGAAAATGTGTGTGATTTGTTTGGCAGGAGAGTGAGCACAGTCATCAATGATTCCCTGACACACAAGCATGCAGACATTTTTAAACACCGTGCGCACACACAGCCACACATGTTTTGAGGAGACATGTGGTTTATAATGTGCAACTTATTATAAAATACATTCTGTCTAAGCCGCTTAAATCCTCCTCCTGCAGCCATAGATGGCCTTCGTTAAAGTATTTTCTGTTTATTTTTGCAGTGCAATGATTAAGAGAAACCCTAAACAGAGCGGGCCCATCATATACATTATAGTTGTGTACCAGTCTATTTCCACGCTTCACATAGCAGAGTAACACAGCACAAAAACACACGGATCTCCTGCATTCCTCCTTGGTATGGTGATTTTGTTATGAAAACTACTACATGTGGCTCTCTCTGAGATGGGATGTTATGTCCTTTTTAGCATTTCTGAAGAAATATGGTCCTATCCTTACGCTAACGCAGTTTTGCGCGGTCTAATTCCCATCATTGTCTCAACATATCGACAAGCTCAAGTGTGTGCATGTGTGTGTTTGTGTGTTTGCCTCCACACGGGTTATTAGCTTAGGGCAGGTAAGTGTTTGCCTACCTGTCTCCCTTCATGAGGCGAGTGTTTGCCCAAGGAATGCACCACGTCCGATTTGTCATTGACTCTTATTGTTCTGCTCATCCAACTGGTGCCTTGAGGTTGAGATGTACTGTGCCCTATTAAGCGAGAAATATGCACCTTTTTTTCCCTCTTTTGCTCAGTGTATTTGCGTGTGTCGTTGGACGGAAATGTGACCTTGGTGGAAAAGTATTAAGGATGGTGAATGCATTCGGAATTAAATCAAGAGGAGTCCGCACCCGCATCAAGAAAAGTGGAAGGTGAAGTTATTGATCACCAATTTCAGACAATTTGCAAAGGTTTGATGAAAGCCAGAGTTTGAGCCTGGCTTCTGCTCCCCTTCTGTTACTACATGGAAGACTCTTATTTGGACCTGGCTCAGTTGAGATAGAAAATTACTTTACTAAGTGACTCTTCAATTGTGCATTATGCAAACTGAAATGAGAAAAAATAAAATGAAATAGTATGACGTGATTGAGTGGAATTACTTCTAACCAAGCACATCCTGTAGCTACATATGAACCCTGATGAGCAAGGCTTTGTGGTGAAGAGGAAGCCTCAGCAAACGTATCCCTCCCACTGCACTTGAGCGGTTAGCAGAGCCATTTCAAATGGCATGTGCAGCTTTTCATGTTCACTTATTCCCAGAAAGTTTTAATCTTTAATTTTTAGCATCCTAAATGGCAAGATTTTTTCTTGATTTTAAGTCATTTTTTTAATTATGTGGATCTCTGTGGATATCTGTGTAAAAAGGGACATATAAGCACTCGCGTGAGTGTATAAGTATAGTTGAATTTGCATGCATGTGTGCCAGTCTGTTTTTGTGCGACTGTCGTCCTGTGCCACCATCTGGGTGGTCCTCACAGCTGGTTTCATGGTAATCCCCCTGTCCCATAAATCAGCGTCCGGGCTCAGGCCGGGAGCTGATGCTGTGTGACCACTGGAGCGAGGGGCTTGAGGCACTAAGCCGAGACCCCAGCCGCTGTCCTACCCTGGCCTGGCCCGGCCACACGTCAGCTCTCCACACCGCTTTTAAAATAACTCGTCATGCATGGCTGACTCTGCGAAACGGCCTCAGCTCCAAGCACATGCGAGCCGCCACCAATATAAGCCACAGTCGAAATGGAGGGCACACATCATAAACTCTAGCACCAGAAGATATAGTTTCATGACTTACAACCTGAACCGTTTGTTACTCCAAAACCTTTCCCTCAATTTCCAGGTTTTCAAAACTTTTTCATTGATATTCTTCTTTTTAAAATGATTAAATATTAAAGAAATGTATTTACTAATAATATATTTTCTTGTTCTGACTAGTGTCTAACAACGCGATGTGACTTCTGATAGCCTTCTAGAGAGCCGCTCTTGGTTCAAATGTTGCTGTAACTGAAAGTGCTAAGATTAAAGCCATATCGTAGTCTTTGTAGGGCCTATACCTCTCTCTGAGAATGAGGAGGGAGGATGAAGGCCTGTCCGAGCTGTCTGGCTTGCATTCAGCTCTCCGCTGAGCTTTTATCTAGGGAGATTGGTTGCAGCTCTTTCCAGACCCGGCTCCCAGGGAGTGCACAGTCCTGAGACCTGTGGCATTAATAAAGATAATGCTGTTTGGAATAATAACAGTCACTTCTGCCCAATAGAGGGGAGTGACAACAGACACAAATGTAGCGGAATACAAAAGAAGCCAAGATGAAAGGCTGAAAGGTAGGCTTGTGCACCTCTCTGGCACTCCTGCGGGAACTGATGGAACCTATATCAGCATGCGCACACACAAACAGCACTGAGAGGGACCCTATGTCGATTCTGACCCTTGGGTGCCATGACGCAGAAATGTAATTTGCTTTTTTTGTCTGCCAAGATCACAGAGGGAGAGCACTGACTTGTCTTTCTTTTTATTCTTACTTTTTTTTTCTCTCTCTCTTGCTCCCCTCCTTTTCATTCTCTCTATTCCCCATTGCCTTCAGTGAGTGCAATTTATTTTGATGAGCAGGTGGTCTCGCAGCGCCTTTGGCTCCCACCTCTGGCGTGTGGTGCTTTCAGTTGGAGTCAGTCATGTAGGCCAGGAGAAAGGAGGAGGAGGTCCAGTAAGAGTCTTGGTATTGGCGACCTCAACGTCCTGCAGTCTGAACCATGCAGAGTGCGGATTGAAAGAGTTATTTTGTTGCTAAAGCTCTCAGCCGAACCCCAGATGGCTTTTGTGCGGGCCAGGGACACGCTTGGGGACAGGGTTAAAGCAGGCTTGGTGAGTCTCTGGGCTCAGCAGGTAAAGCACTGTGGGCCAGAGAGACTGAGAAGGCAAAGCGTTGCCGTCTCGGCATTTTTCCATGTTGAATCTGAACAGCCGACCGAAACAGAATCAGTGGATTAGAGCAAAGAAAGGGAACACTTTACTTCTCAGCACACCCACAAACACACACACCCATACAGAGAGTGAGTTTAAGGCCTCTGAACATCCACCCAAGTTAAGAGCTAGTGAAACATCTTATCTGATGTCACATAAGGCAAAAGAGCTGGTAGAAGAGATGAAACGTGCTGTGTCTACATTTCCAGTGAAAACTCTTTGTCGCCTTGCACGCTTTTTCCTGGTTCCTGACCAAATTCCAACCTGCTTTCACTGCTTTAACTTTGATCTGTTTCATCACATGCTGCCAATTAACCAGCCCTGTTACTACTTAAGGGAATTTATAGCCCATTACTTTATCTGTCCCCTGCAATAATTTCCATGGTGACACCTAGACAAGCAATCAATATGTTGTCAATAATGCTGAACAGGTGTGCTCTGCTGTCTTTCTTGTGTTGACTTGTGTCATGAAATCCCTTCTGGCCTTGAGCATGGGGACTTTGTAGCATGGTTCTATGGCATGAGTTGCCACTCACATCTCAAATTGTATCAAGTGATAAAAAATAGTGGTGTCGGGTTTGTTGGTAATATTACCAAGTTCTCTGAAATTGGAACGTGTTAGTTAAGAAAAATAAGAGCTTGAAAACTGGGTGCTGGATATAATCTGCCAATTGCTTTTACAATTAACTGTGAATGGGGAAAAGGTTGGTTTTGTTTCCATTACAATTTCTCACAGTCTTCAAACTTGTTTTTGTTTGACTTGGGGTCTTGAATTTAATGTGAAGAAATGTAAAACACAGAAAAGCAGCAAATGCTCACATCCAGTAAGCAGTGCCGAGTGAAAGTTGTTTGTAACGAATTCTGTCAGTCAACCAATGGACTGAGTTGACTAATAGTTTCAGCACTGGTTTAATCACTGTTCAAAATTCCTGCATATTATAAATGCATGTAATCACATAATAATACTAAGTAAACTTTTAATGAGATACCTTCTGAGGTGTGTTTTCGCAAATCAACTCATCAAACTCATTGTGTTACAATTTTTTAACCAGCACATTTTCCCCCCATAAACATGTGTTCCTTATATTTACTGACATAATGTCTGCTTGCTTAAGTGTCGACTGAAAATTACTTAAGAATAGCTGGATATGTGTCAGTCACTGGAGATTGGTCAGGACAAAATCCAATTGTCACCCCACAGAATATGGCTGACAAGAAGGCAGCATCCGAGTGAATAATGTAGTGCTAACAAAATAACCATTTCAGTCTGAATATCTAGCTGAGGGCTCTGAGGGCTGAGCTGTAAATCAGAGTGGGACAATGATTGGTTGGACCTCTCTATTCGCCATTCTGGGTTTGTCCCCCAAGTGTTTGTCATAGAGGTTTCACAAAGTGGCCGCTTCTACTTGCACTGATAAACAGCAGGGATTGGATCCAGACCCTGCTGGGTTCTAGCTGGAGCCCTGGGGCTTATAACCACACAGACCGGCAATGTTAGTCATTTGTTTATTATTGGTGATATTTTCCCGCTCCTAATCCCTGGCTGGATTAGCCTTGATGTGTTCCTCATCCCACCTTTTTCCACCGTTGAAGTCCCTCACATTTACGTCAGGAGTTGTGCGTGTCTTGTTAATGTGTGTATGGACAGTATGTATACACACACACACACACACACACGCGCATGCATGCATGCAATGTTGATTGGTGATTCTAGGCTTGTGTGTCGACATGTGTGTGTGTGCGTGTGTGTGTGTGTGTGTGTGTGTGTGTGTTATTTCACATGTGCCGCTGAAGGATGTTTGTAATCAAGGGAGAATGACAGATATCCCCTCTAACTCCATCCCATGTATCGCTGGGATCAGTGTTGATAGGAAAACTCATGTTACTGTGGCCGATGCCCATGCCAGGGCATCTTGCTCTGCGGCCGTGGTTGCGGCTGGAGGCGTGTTTGGATTGAACAATTCAGGGCTCCAGAAAGGGTTTTTTGTCTTTTCTTTGTTTTCAAACGGGATCACTCCAAAAGCCTTATAGGAACCAATTCATCAAAGAGGCTGAATGTCAATATGACGTCATTGGAATCGGAAATCACTGATGTCACGTAGGAGAAAGTGGCAAGCGTGGTGCTTACATTTACCGTGTGTTGTGAAACTATTGGCCAAGAGTCCCCCTGGATCAGAGAGGGAACAGGGTTTACTGAGCAGAGCTAACTTTGTTCAGTGTGACCTTTTTAAAGAGCTGATCCCAAACACTACATAAATCTGTTTCCAGTTTCAAAACACAACCACGCACATGCTTATTAACATGCCGTACTCTTTCACTCACTGTGTTTTTGTGAGTGAGAAAGGCCTGCAAATCTGCACACTACAACACTCGCAACACGCTGCACAGAACCCCTGCTCCCCAATTCCTCCCACAAACACACACAGAAGCAGATACACAGGCGTCGCAAGACTGACGTATACACGACGGAGCCATGTAATTATCTATGTTTATGTGTCTAGGGTATGAGGCCAAAAGGTTAAGAATGAGGCTTCATAATGTTTTGGAATACTTGACTTAAACATGTCTGGGTGAGAATCCCATCTCACTGGATGGAGAAAAGTGTACTAGACATGATTTGGGGCAAAGCCAACTCAAGCTTTTATAAGAAATTGGGTCTAGTCAAGATGCAAGTAAATAGCACAGCATTTGAACATTTTCATAGTTAAATATTGAGAGTGTGTGTGCATGCAAGGCCTACGGAACACTGTCTTGTGTATTTCTTCATTGTGTAACGTTTATCAAGTCAAAGGTGAGGACTTAATGTTTGACCCTCCCTTTTGCATCCCTTCTCAACCTGCACAGAAAGTGTTTTTACTTACTGCACATGGAAGCTGTCCAGCTGAAGCGGTCACAGTTGAGCTTCATGGGGTGTTGGTTAATTGGCAGTTTTTGGTAAGTGCAGATATGCTCCACTATGCATATCTTCCTCAATGTCCCTTGCACTATTTGCCTTTCTAAAGTGTCCTTTAATTGGCTGCACAGTCACAGTCTCCTGCTTTATCTGTCCCCTGTGGTACCTGAATGTGGCCTACTTGACCCTGAGGCCCTGGGGTGAAAACCTCATATTCTGCCAGCCAAAACCAATGACCATGAACCAGATTATTTTCTGCTTTAGTTTTCAGTCTAACTCCTCTGTCTCCGTCTTTTAATATGAGTTTTGAAGGTGATCTCTTTTTCATAGGGACAGTATTGAGCCTCTGAAAGCAAAATCCGCTTGATTTCAACACCTTTTCATAATCCTTACTCAGCCGGGGTTTGTGTGTCTGCCAGCCTCAGCCAGGCAGTTCTGTCAACATGGTAACATGTTTGCCTCCTCAGCCCCAAAGAAAAGCCTCGAATTTGGGCTCTAGAGGACCCTGACTAGACCATCTGATAGATCTGGTCACGGCTTCTCCTTACACACCAACCACTTCCAACTGGGCTGCATCAGCAGTACTGAAAGACCTGAGAGGACTGTGATCCCAACATGGGGTGTATGGCTTTGGCTCCGGGTGCACTACACTTTAATCCCCTTCCCTTTTAACCACAATGGGAAACATGTGCTTACTCTGTGTAGGGTACAGGCCCACCATGGGAGAGGCTGTTTACCTTCAATCTAAAACTAACATTTCACAGCTCCTGTGACCACTCATGGTTACTACCTCTGCTGGGTTAAAAAGGTGACAGAAGATCATTTGGTGACATGTTTGTTTCAGACAAGACAATTCATCACCGCTGTTGCTGCTGAATAGCACTGTCTCTTTACTTCTCACCTTGTAAAATTTAACACACAAATTAGGTTTTTCCACAGTTTGTTCACCAAGGCAGGAGGGTTGAGCTGTCTAATTTGTCTCAGTAAAGAGCTGCTTGATGTAACTTTATTGCCCTCTTAAATTTCCATACCAGATTGACTTTTGGGTCAGTGTATGCCCCTGATGATTGCACCTCTCTGCTTCTTGGTGAGAGAATTAAGCAAAACTGGGAACTGTGCTTGTCAAAACTGTATCCTAAACCAACATAATCCACCGTGTAGGATTTTTCCAGATGTGCAGAGCACATCTCATCGCTTTAGATTTTCAACACCCAGAACAGAAGTCTAAGGTCACGGTCCTTGTCCATAAAGTTCTGTTCTGTTTCCAGCGAAGACAGTTGTTTTTGTGCAGGCAGGGAACTACAACAGAGAGATGCAGTGGTGTAAAACAGGAACTAACGGCCATATGCCAACCCGGAGGACAGGAAATGCACTCCAGATGAAGATACTACATAGTGATTTATTTTACCGGTGTGTGTGTGTGTTGGAATGTGTGCTGTAAGACTGACCATATGTCTGTCGAGTTACATCACAGCATTTCCAGATCTGGTTACTTACTAGGCCAGTATTTTATTTTTATTTCTATCAATGAATTGATCGATTGTTTGGCTTATTTAAATGTCAAACATAATGACGAATTATTACCAGAGCCCACATTGCTTTTTTGCCTAAGGTATTTAGTTTGCAATGATTTAAATCATAGAACAACTGCAAATCCTTTTATAAATTATAACATTTTAAATAATAATATTTTAGATGCTGTAACCAGCAAATTCTACTGGTTTTCATTAATTTCAGTATTCAGTATAATTTCAGTATAAAAATCAACCTGCAGAGACTTTTGTTCCGACCAAATGCTTCAAGTCCCTCTGCAAGTTGTGTTTCTAAACTGAAATTAATGGAAAAGCAATGGCTGCCTTGGATGTTCCAAATCCAAAAACATGGTATGCTTTGGAAAACAGTTTCCAGTGATGTAAAGCAGAGAGATATTTTTTATTTATTTTGGCCAAAACTTGTAAAACCACCAATACAATAGTTTCCTGTACACAGTTGCTGTAGAAGTTACCCTTCATCGGTTTTTGTTGAGTCCAGTCTGAGGCTCCTGTGACCAATTCCCAACTCCTGGCTGGTGTCACTGTGTGACTGAATGAGATCCTGGCCTCCACAGGAGGTGATCTGAGGGATGAGTGAGCTCTTCCTGGGGTAACAGTAGCCCCAGCCAGCTTCCTCTGTTGCCCTGCCCCAATCTGCCCTTTCCTGTCATTTTATCTGAGCATCCAGTGCAATCTAACCCAGGGCGCGGCCCCTCTGCTCCTCCATTCCCCTTGCTGCCGGTCTCCAACGCTGGTCTTCTCAGATGTCACTGTGAAGAGAGAATGACCCGCTTGAGTTGAACTTGAGTTAGGCTGACTGACAGAAGCCTGACACCCCATCGTAGGCACAACTGTCTTGGCTTCCTGCCACCCACAACGTCCCACCCTCTGACCTCCATGGCACCAAGGGCAAAGTGAGCACAGACAATAAGCCACACAGCTGATCTATTTAGCATTTTTTACTATGATGAACGCTGAGACAGCAGTGATTGATTTTCCAGACTCAATCGAGAAGTAATTCAAGTTTCCTTAAAGTTATAAAGACAAATGAGATTTGGTTGTTGGTTGGGCCAGAGGGACATGCTGATGTAGTTGAAGGGCTTTTTGATTAGCAGAGTGGGGACTTAGTGTAGATCCTGTAGGGACAGAGACTTGTACTTCCTCCAACTGTCTGGGTTTAATTAAGCCGACTAGTCCACCAGCAGCCAGCCAAACAGCCTTTTTTTTTTACCTTGTGACTTACTGAAAGACTTGAATACTTGCAAATACGGTCACTGAAGCTAAAATGTGCACATGGTGAGTATTTGCATACTCACCATGTTTTACCTTTCTTACTGTGCTCATTCAACCATTCACGTACTTGTTTATCTGCTGACTCGATCAATAAATGGAATACGCAGGCAAATGTGATGCTAATATAAGCAGAAGATACTAGTGTGATGTTCCGGCTGTAACACATCAGTGCTTGATAACCTGAATAGGACTTGAATCATTTGCGAATCATCTAAAAACATGTTTCCACATGTGCTCATTCCATAGCAGAGCTGCCAAACAGCAGTCGAGCGCTGCTGAAAGGAGGCTTATCACTGCCCTCTATGATTTCCCTTGACATAAAAGTTGTTTTGTTTTGTTCTTATTAACGGGAATGTGAGGCTTTAGCTACACTCATTGTAGTATACAGTATATAGTCCATACATGTTATACTCTATATTTACTGTATCCTGTAAGTTTATGTGCACATTTTGAGGTGGTGCTTCTGGGCCTGGCTGAAACTGGCAGTTTGCGTACATTCACAAAGAGGAGAAGGTTTGTGGGGCAAAATCTGATTAAGGTGTGTGTGTGTGCGTGCGTGTGTTTCGTGGACCTGAGCCCCGAGCTTTAAATGTGTGTGTGGACTTGCAGACCTCAGCTTGGAGATGTAATCTGATTTGCAGAAAGGAACGGGTCATTTCACATGACTGGTTGAAAAGACCACTGGCGCAAGTTTGTGCCAGTGTCCCTGACTGGTTTATATATGTGGAGGGGTGGGGGTGAATGCATGCTTGTGTGGGTACACCTACAAGTATTAATTTGTTTTCACAAAGTGCACTGCAGATACATGTGGGTTTGTTAGTGCAGGCGCCTAAATAGTAGAAATAGAAAGGTGTCGAGGTTTGCTATGCGGTTGAACAAACCAGAATGCTGAATTTATTCCGTTGTTCTTAAATGTCGACGGTTTTAAAGGAGATTTACTTGGGAAAGGTTAAATGAAAGTAAGGCCACTGCTAATTAACAGTGGATTACACATCTGGAAAAAGGTACTGCTCTGCCTCAGACTCTGATGCTTGTTTTGTTTGCAACTTTCTGTTTACACATCTCTTATAATCAGAGCTTTATTTTAAACTAATGGACCATCAGAAATTATATCAAATAATTGAAATCATCCTATAGCCTCAGCTCTCTTTAGAGGACTGCTGGGATCAAATCCCCTGAAAGCTTTGCCTCTGAATCCTCTCTGGGGTTTTTTTGTGTTTTTTTGACATTGTTTGTTGATGCCTTTTTTGGGGTGGAGATTCTTGGTTGTTTTTTCAGAGCTGAATGCGGTCCATCATGTGATTTTCATTGGAGAGTGGCCGGAGGAGACGACCACAGTAAAAGCAAGAGAGCATGCATGAGCGTGTGTTTGTGTGTCATCTGGCCTCGTTAATAAATGCAGGTTGTTTTCCATCTGAGGGCCATCAGCTGTGGTCATCGCATACACAGGTGCCTAGGCGCCCTAGGCGGTGACGTTTGCAGCCATGTTTTTGCTTGTTGGCGTGCACGTGTAGCATGCACAGAACTTGTGAGTTTTGTGTATGATTTCCCAGTGTCCATGGCTGTCGTTTCTGAGAGGTTCAAGCGTGTGCGCTTGGTTCTGGGTTGTGCAAGCTCTGTCCTGTGTGTGTGTGTGTGTGTGTGTGTGTGTGTGTGTGTGTGTGTGTGTGTGTGTGTGGGTGTGTGTGTGTGTGTGTGTGTGTGTGTGTGTGTGT
>JAVQJF010016298.1:0-24005 GCA_036023855.1 Gadopsis marmoratus | reverse complement strand
ATTGTTGGGTCTGTAGATATAGAGTTTGCTTGGACTTGCTCTATATTAACAAGTGCTATGAGATAACTTTGTTATGATATAGCGCTATATAAATAAAATTTGATTTGATTTGATTTATTATCACGTGTGACAGAAAAACATCCTCACACTTGAGCAGCTGGAACAGGAAGTGTTTGTTCAGCTGGATGATTCGATTATCAAACAGTTCTGTTGGTTGACTAATGGATTCATTGGCTGATCAATAGTCAAAGAGCTGCACTTCAGAGAATTAGACAAATACGAGCTTTTCCTTTAACGCCGCTGTAATTGTCTCATTCTGAGAAAGCAGCTTCGGCGTCTCGACACGAAACCAGTTTTCTTTCTTGGAAGAAGTTTGGTTTTAAAAAACAGTTCAACAAAAGAGAAATAACAAAGAAGAAGAGTTCACACAGGAACAATGCACAGATTTCTAAATAAAAGATTTCAGAAAAACAATCAGAATTTTGACATAAAGGTCAAATTTGTGGGGATTAAATTCTTGGATAAAAGCTGCAATAAGATAATTGTTGAAATGTGTGTTAGAAGTGTGAGATTCACTTTGTGAAATAAGAGATGAAAGTCTGAGAAATCAGTCATAATTATGAGATTTAACTCCAGATGTTGAGATTAAAACGTCTGGGATGAAGATTTGAAGTAAAAGTGATACGTTGGAGGAAGAATGCTGAGCTAGAAAACTCAGATTTAGAGATGAACTAGTTGAAGTCAGAGACCAGAACAACGTGAGGCGTCACACCAAGTCTGACTTCTCAGATTGACGCTGGCTGATCCGTTCCAGCTGTTTGCGTCTGACTGGATGAGGGAGGTTTGATCGTTCTGAGAACAGCTTCCTAAGTTTCAGGAGCTTTCCAGGAAATCTCTGTCAGCGTCTTCAAACAGGACAAAGGGCCGCTGCACGACAACCGCCGGTTCCTGGAAACCGCTTCAGCTTGTTGTAACAAAATAAGATTCGACGTGTCCTGATGAGGTTTTCTAAAGTTCAGGAAACTCCGACTGATCTCGGAGCAGATTAACGGTGGTTTTTAGTAAAAACACTGAATGAGTGAGGAGCTGCAGCTCTGGAGGTCTGACATGTCATCAGAGCTGCCCTGACAGACGAGGAGGAGGGTTGTTGTTCTGCCGGCCTCCTGCTTTCCAGGAACTCTGGCAGCAGAGCGTCTGCATCATCAGTGATCAATAACTCAATCAATCATAATGGTACAAGTGAAGCAGCTTGAGCGAATGAAAGCTTTTAACGTGAGACCGTGAATGATCAGATATCTGTACGTGTCAATCAATCCGATCGACAGATGTTGCTGTTCTCCTTCTCAGGAAACAGAATGTTCTGGACGGAACGCGACATGTGACGACGTGTTGCAGATGTTTTAATGAGAAACAAACTCGTTGTTTCAGTCAAATGAATTACAGCAACATTTAAAGTGACAGTGAAGCAGCAGAGTGAGTTTGGAATAACTCGTCAGTTTAAACACGGCGAGGTCACGAGCGGCGAGAGCAGCACTTCCTGTGTCACAGCGACCTGATTGCAACACTGAAGAACAGCTCGGAGTAGTTTTTGTTCCCCCCCGACTCGTAGATACTGAGAACTAAAGTTCCAGCAGTCAGATAAAGGTTAGCTTTTATTATCGTCAGGCTTTTATTACAAACATTTAAAGATGAATCAAGATCAATATCTGAATTCTCAGACATTTAGGTCCAGATTCTGGGATGAAGTCTGAGAATTGATGTCGGAGTTTTTAGGTCAAAGTCTGACTTTTTCCATAAATATTAAAGATTAAAGTCAAAATTCTGAGATCAAATAAAAGTTGGACGTTTGAGGAAAAAGGTGAAAACTTGCTTATTCATGTCCAAAATTGAAATGAATTCTGAGATTAAAGTCAAGATTCAAATCAGAATCTTAGATTTTGTTTTAATATTAAAGATTTTGAGATCAAAGAGATAAAAAGTCCAGTTTTTGAGTGTAAAGTAAATTTTGTAATGAAAGTAGTTAAAAGTGTAACGTGTGTCTCTGCAGACGTCTGCCGGCTCCCTGACTCGGTTCTCCAGAAGGTTCCTTCGGATCGGGACTTGTCCCGGCTGGCGGCTCGGCTCGGAGCAGAGTGGGAGTCGGTCCTGATGGATCTGGGTCTGTCGGCCGAGGCTTTGTTTCGGTGCCGGTCCGATCACTCCCTCAGTACTCAGGCAGCGGTTCTGGCTGGTCTGGTTCAGTGGAGACGGGGCGAAGGGAAGAAAGCCAGCGTGGAGCGGCTGCTGCAGAGTCTGAAGGCCACAGGCGTCCATCCGTCCGTCCTGGAGGACGTCCTGCTGTGAACCGACTGCAGACACTCTGTATCATCGTTATCAGCATTCTAAAGGAAGTGAGGACAGAATAAAGTCCACGTTTACACTAAAAAAATCAGGATTCTGAGATTAAAAGTCAGAAATCTGAGATTAGAAATCAGAACAGTCACATTTTAATGAGAAGGTTCAGATTCTGAGAACCAGGATTTAGAGGTGAGATGTTTCAGGACTGAAACGTTTTAATTCAGCAACGACCTGCTTTCATCAAAACGAGTCGCGTTTTCATCCAATCAGGTTTCAGTTAAAGTTTAATTTCTTCTTCTATCCATCTTCACAGTAACAGACACAACAATGCCCTCCTCCCTCCTCTGTCTCTCCTTCCTTCACTCTGATATCTGAAGTTAGTAGTTTTATTGATTTGTGTCTGCACTGTGTTGAAACCTTCCCAGGGTGCATTGCAGCGTGGTCATAGTTATAGAGATAATGAGGTGCAACGTTTAAAGAGTTTCTGCTGCTTTAAAAACCAGTTAACTCAGAGAAAGTGTGTGATCGCTGGTCAGAAAAGGTTTTGGAGCCCAAATGAGCTGAAAAGAACCACAAACCGTCTGTTTCTGAGACTTTTAAACAAAATAAAAGTTGGATGTTTGTAAGGTGAGTGCGTCACTGGAAGCTGACAGTTTCTCAGAAAGCTTTATATCCTCACTCCTTCCAGGAAACGCTGCAAACATTCAGAGCTGCTGCTGCTGCTGCTGAAGGAGCAGACGCTTTCCTGCAGGACGGAGCTGCTCGCTCTTCATCTCATGTCGGCTAACTTCCTGTTACAACTGACCGACTCAGCGTTTCTGTCCTCTCAGAGCTGGACGGAGTACTCAGATACTTTGCTGAGGTACAAGTACTAACACCACAGTGTACAAATACTCTAGTTTTCAGTATTAAAGCAGTAAATGTTCTGCTGTTCATCATCGTTCATGTTAAAGCAGGATTTTACTGTTGGAGCTAATTTTCAACTGGTTTGTATCATCTGCTGATTAGTGGACTGATCGATCAGCTGTACTGTTAAAGTTTTCATGTGTAAAGTAACTGAAGCTGTCGGATAAACGTAGTACAAAGTCCAATATTTCCCCCTGAGATGTGGTTGAGTACTCAGATGAAGTACAAGTACCTGAGGTGTGTACACTGTGTGCAGTAGTTGAGTAAATGTATTTGTTTACATTCCAGCACTGGAAGCTGATCAGATTAAATGACCAACAGAAACCTCCGGCACAACACTGGAACACTGTGATTGGCTGCTGCTGTTCTGTCGTGGAAATCAACTCCTCTTTCACTTATTTTCTTCTTCTGCAGATTGTTGTTTTTCTGAGTCTCATTTCTCAGAATCCCTCTTGACTTCCTGGTAAAACCTCTGCAGCAACGTTACAGTGTGTGTGCATCCTGATTGGTCGCTGCAGGGGGATGTGGGTCACCGCAGCAGACAGAAACACATACAGTCAACATGGAAACAACAAGCAGAAAGAAACACACAGTCTGATTGTACTTCAGTTAATACCTTCATACCACCTTAAGGTTCACACATCCAGTTTAATGTGGAATTATGAAGGAAACAAAAACATGGGGTAAAAAAACCCAATCTGAATTTTTATCTCTATTTTCATCTTATTTTACTTACTTTTTGTCTTATTTTACTTATTTTTATATTCAGATTTTATTGCACCAACACACCAAAGCAAATTCCTTGTACGTGAAACCTACTTGGCAATAAACCTGTTTCTGATTCTCATCCTTTAAATGAGCAATAACTATTAATAACTATTTTATGACGACTTGACGTCAGCAGAAACAAATACATTAACGGGAAACATCTTTAAGTTGCTGCTCCAGCAGCTACAGAGCTCAGTGTCTGTTCCCTCTGTCGGTGTCTGTGTTCCCTCTGTCAGTGTCTCTGTTCCCTCTGTCGGTGTCTGTGTTCCCTCTGTCAGTGTCTCTGTTCCCTCTGTCAGTGTCTGTGTTCCCTCTGTCAGTGTCTCTGTTCCCTCTGTCAGTGTCTGTTCTCTCTGTCAGTGTATGTTCCCTCTGTCAGTGTCTGTTCCCTCTGTCAGTGTCTCTGTTCTCTCTGTCAGTGTCTGTTCCCTCTGTCAGTGTCTCTGTTCCCTCTGTCAGTGTCTCTGTTCCCTCGGTCAGTGTCTGTTCCCTCTGTCAGTGTCTGTTCTCTCTGTCAGTGTCTGTTCCCAGTGTCTGTTCTCTCTGTCAGTGTCTGTTCCCAGTGTCTGTTCTCTCTGTCAGTGTCTCTGTTCTCTCTGTCAGTGTCTGTTCTCTCTGTCAGTGTCTGTTCCCTCTGTCAGTGTCTCTGTTCCCTCTGTCAGTGTCTCTGTTCCCTCTGTCAGTGTCTCTGTTCCCTCGGTCAGTGTCTGTTCCCTCGGTCAGTGTCTGTTCTCTCTGTCAGTGTCTGTTCCCTCGGTCAGTGTCTCTGTTCTCTCTGTCAGTGTCTGTTCCCAGTGTCTGTTCCCTCGGTCAGTGTCTCTGTCGGCTCAGAGTCTGCCTGCTGGTTGCTGCTCAGCAGGAAGTGTTTACGTCTTTATCCATCAATAATAATGATCCACTAATATAATAGTAAAACACTGACAGTATTAGTATTTTTACTAATACTTGGAGTATTTGTATCCTGCAGTACTGCTACTTTACCTGCAGTAGACGATGTGAAAACTAAAAACCGTGTGAGCTGCGGACTGGCCTGAGGGGGCGGTAAAGAACCATGAGTCCTGAGCTCCGCGGGGATTCAAACAGCAGAAGAAGAAGCTGGTCTGGTCCCATGTGAGCTGGTCAACATGGCGCCACCAGGAGGGAAGATAAACCGGCCCAAAACGGTAAGAAACTCTTTTATAGGACGCCGTGCAGGAGAAACAGGAAGGGTTTAACCAGCGCTAACTGACAGCTAGCAGCTAGCATGGACGGCTAGCGTAAACACTTACTTCACTAGCTAACATAGCTAGCTAGCTAACTAGCATGATTTCCCTGCTGTCATTTATTTACAGGTTTGGAGATATTTTACAACCGTCTGTACCTTTAAATACACCGTTTCTATCCGTCACGAGCAGCGGCGACACATAAATAAGTACATTTGCAACAGTTTCCTCAAAAACACGATCTCCTAGACCATGATGCACTGCGGTGGGTGAAACCAGCCAGCAGGATGTGAAGAACAGCAACACAGCTGCTGCTGCTGCTGCAATACTTTTACTTCAGTGAGGCTTTGAATGCAGGACTTTTTACTTGTCCTGAGTATTTTCGCAGTGTGGTTTTAGTACTTTTGCTGAAGGATCTGATTACTTCTTCCACAAACATTTGATGCAGTAGTTATATTCTGCTGTTATCAAATAGTGCTGAAAATTAAACTTTATTGTATGAATAAAAAGTCTGAGGTGCCTGGAAGTGATGTATCTGTCAGCACTGATGTTTAGCTGTGTGGCTCTGGTTTAAATGATATAACATGTTCGCAGTCTGCCCTCTGCTGGGCTGACTGTCACACTGCAAGATGAAGGCCGTTGTTTTCTGGCTCTCACTCTGTAGCTGCTTTTGTTTTCCAGCAGCAGAAACTCTGTTAAACGTAAAGCAGCGAACTGTCTTTGTGTTTGAACTCATTTTGTTGTCCTGCAGGAGCTGGGTAAGAATCTCTTCAAGCGGCGGCGAGTTCTGAGCAAAGAGAAGAGGAAGAGACATCAGATAGTCGGAGCTGTGGTCGATCAGGGTCTCACCACCGTCCATCACCTGAAGAAGAGAAAGTCAGTGATCGGCGAAATATGCTGTTTTGATATTATCCAACAGAGTGAAGTTCAACCTGTGGTGTTTGTGCCTGACTGCCTGACGCTGTGTTTCAGGTCGAGCCCGAGAGCGAACATCACTCTGTCTGGGAAGAAGAAACGAAAGCTGCTCAAACAGCTGCAGCACATGCAGCAGGAGAAGGCCGGTATGGAAGGTGAGCAGTGCCACTGAACTGTCGGACTTCAGCTGACTTACATGACCTGCATGTAAACAGCTGTTGGTCGCTGTAATCAAGCTGCTAACTTTAACGTACAGCCTCTTCAGGACCAAATCCCCGCTTTGTGTTTGCTTGCCTAAATCCTGACGGTCTGTTGCCGGGACACAACACCGGCCATAAAGTACACATTACAACCAGGACAGAAAGTGCTGTTTTAAAGTAGACTTGGAACAATAAGAAACTGTTGAACAGAATCAGCAAAAAACTCTGATTTGTTGTCTTTGAATTGGCTCACGTTCAAGTTAAACACAACATCTTAGTTTAGCGTTTCAAAACCACTAAAAACCAAATGTTTCCTCTGTCGTCGTCTTTCTCCTCAGCTGAAGCGGCGGCGGCGGCACCACTGAAGAAGAAACAGGACTCATCATCTGCTCCATCCAAGAAGAAGAGACCAGCTGGATGTCAGGAGGACGTAGACATGGAGCACGTTGACTGAATGGACAGCAGAGCGGCCTGTTGTGTCTCAGGTGTCGGGCAGCGTTTCACCTGAACGCACGAGTTTATCTTTGAACTGAACTCTGAAACGATCGATTGGTTTCTGTGAAGCAGCCTGAAGTTTAATCATAGTTTGTATCAGAGAGACACCGTGTCCTCTGTGTTTTTATGAACCGATGCTGGAAGGATACAGAAAGCTATGGAAGACCAGTCTCGCCAGGACAACTAAACACGACCTTTAAGTCAAAATTAGGAGTCAAGACGAAGTGAAATGATTCATTTGTCAAGTAGTCGGGACATCAAAACGTTCACTTAAACATGATCAGATTTACTAAATCAAACTTGAGTAAGTTGAAAGGTTTCCATATCTCATAGAAAGACAAAGTTCAAATAAATCACATTGTTATCATTTTGACTTTCTGCCTCAGAGGTTTGACTTAGTAAATTGTTTAAAATCTGTCACTGTCTTTTTATGCATAAATGATGAGATGCTAAGTGGATTTTTGACTTTCATTCCGTTATCTTATACTTTTATCATTATTATTTAAATAACCTGATACATACATTACAACATACAGCTGATTAATTCTGATGCTGTATATATAAATGTGTATAAGCATATAAACGCGTATAAAAACATATAAACACGTATAAATGTGTATGAAAACATAAAAATGTGTATAAACACAAATGTATATAAAAACATAAACGTGTATAAACACATAAATGTGTATAAAAACATAAAAATGTGTATAAACACAGATGTATATAAACACATAAATGTGTATAAACACAGATGTATATAAACACATATAAATGTGTATAAACACATATAAATGTGTATAAACACAAATGTATATAAAAACATATAAACGTGTATAAACACATAAACGTGTATAAACACATATAAACGTGTATAAAAACATAAACACATATAAACGTGTATAAACATATAAACGTGTATAAACACATATAAATGTGTATAAAAACGTATAAACACATATAAACGTGTATAACACACACAGAGCGGTAATAAGCCCCCCGTGTTGCCGACAGCCTGGGATGCAGACCCCCCCCCCCCCAGCCGGAGCACAAAGACTGAAGTGGGTCAGACTCCGGAGAGAAGCCATCATGTTGTAGTTCACAGACCGGATGCTGCTGTCGGGACTCGCGGCGTTCTAACAACATGTCTCCGGTTTGATTCGCGGGTTCAGCGGCCGCTGATGGCGGAGACACGTTTATTACCCAACATTTAAAGGAGAAAACACGAAATAATCCATCTTTCCGTCAACATGTCCTCTCGGGACGGCTGAAGCGGCTCGGTGTGGGAGCTCTGCTGCTGCTGGGTCCAGCGGACGATGGATGATGCCCCGCAGAGATAATCTGCGTCCTCGGTGGAATAAAGGTACAACCGTGAAGCTGCGGAGGGAAAATACAGAACATGAGATTTGAGCAGAATTGCAGCGTGTTGCTTTGTGTCCCAGTTTGAGCTACAGGATCCAGCAGCATTAGCATAATTAAACCAGTACAGCTGTTGGTGGGCAGGTACCGACAGAACCAGCTGTTAGAGACAGAACCAGCTGTTAGAGACGGTGTTACTGGCACATTTACTTTGCTATATAACCTTTAAGGTAGCAGTTCTACAGACTGCTGTGACGACAGGCGAGCCGCTTAGCAACAAACCACTAGCTAGCAGCTAAAGCTGTCTTTAATTACTGTTGTCAGATTACTGTGTTGTCAGATTACTGTTGTCAGATTACTCTGTTGTCAGATTACTGTGTTGTCAGATTACTGTTGTCAGATTACTGTGTTACAGATTACTGTTGTCAGATTACTGTGTTGTCAGATTACTGTTGTCAGATTACTGTTGTCAGATTACTGTTGTCAGATTACTGTTGTCAGATTACTGTGTTGTCAGATTACTGTTATCAGATTACTGTGTTGTCAGATTACTGTTGTCAGATTACTATTGTCAGATTACTGTTGTCAGATTACTGTTGTCAGATTACTATTGTCAGATTACTGTTGTCAGATTACTGTTGTCAGATTACTGTGTTGTCAGATTACTGTTGTCAGAGTACTGATTTATCAGATTACTGTTGTCAGATTACTATTGTCAGATTACTGTTGTCAGATTACTGTGTTGTCAGATTACTGTTATCAGATTACTGTGTTGTCAGATTACTGTTGTCAGAGTACTGATTTATCAGATTACTGTGTTATCAGATTAATGACTCAGACCTGTTTTTAAAACACATTTTATTGGATCTCTTCTCTTTGTGCTGTTTGAGTCTGAAGTCGATTCGTTAGCTTCAGTTCTGTTGGGAACATCAGATTAATGGGTTTCAATGTTAAAATGTTTTAATCTGCATTTTACGAGGTTTTATTTTTGGAACATAGATTCAGACTGTCTGTGATTTAATATCATTTCTGGCCAACGTTGTGTTTCTTAGGCCAAATACAAATGTTTGTTAATGTGAGTGTGTGACTATTATTACTTTTAATAAACCTTGCCTTTGGCAGTCTTAAAATATGCCTAAAAGGTTTTAAAACATCTGGAATTTAACTCCAGGATTCCTGCATTTAAAATGCTCAAAACTCACCTTGTTTATTTGACAGTTTTCTTCTTTTCCTGTTTCATTCTCTGCACTTTGTTTGTGTTTCCATGCAAAGCATGTTGTGTCATAAAGTTTATAATTATTATTATTATTAAACAGAACCTCGTAAAGGTCAACATTAGATGGACTCTGCTCACATGAAGTTAATAATCCCTCCTGTTTGTCCTGTTTCAATGCGAGGCTCCAGACCTGATCAGGGTGCAGACACACCTGGGTGCTGGCCTCACTGATAGTGGGTCAGATAGCAACAGCAGCTGTAAAGGAGATAAGTTGAAATAATGGCACCTTGTCCCACACAGGAGACTAAAGTCCTGCTCTGTGGACTGTGGACCCAAAGATCCTCTGAGCATCTGATGGAGGACTGTTCACACTGTCGGCTTGGTGAGTTTCTGATCAAATACAACGTGTTTGGGCTTTTTCTCTGAAAGAAGAAGACAATTGAATGTGTCTGTCGACGAAAAACACGCTGACTTCAATCACTTTCAGTAGAAATCTAAAAATGGAAGCTGCTTCACTTTGGATCCTGAAGGCGTAGCTTCCATTTTTAGATTTCTATTTCTTCCTCCACAGATTGATTCCTAATTTAGTTTCCTTTCTGTTGTGTTGTTGTCAGCGGAGACAGATCTGGGCCTCAGGACAGTAGAAGCTGTCGCTGAGACCAGCTGATGAAACAAAGTGTTCAGTCTGCATGTTGTTGGAAACCTACGAAGACGAGCTGCAGCAGTTCGCAACGTTTCCCCAAAAACCTGCTCTGATGTAACATGGCTTTTAAACTTTCAATGCTTTGTTGCCTTTGAGGAAATAATAAGACAAGATAAACCTTTATTAGTCCCTCAGTTTTTAAATAATGAAAATAATTCTCAATAATTCAGTTTTTAATGGACAGAATCTCCATTTTGTTCCACTTCTTTATTCGGTTTTAAATATTAACATTTGTTTTGCTGTAATCAGTTAGCAGCAGGCGACGTCACTGAAGGAAATATACCTGTACACCTGCATCATCTCATCCACTCTTCTTTTCTGCCTATTCTCAATTCCACTTAGAGAACTCTGTCTGGAAACTAACATCTTTCATGTAGAAATCCTAATTACGAGTTTCTGACTCGTGAACAGCATTCAGTCCTAAATATGACCCGGAAACTCCGATCTTTACATTCAGCAGTCTGAAAGTAGGAAGTAGGCACCTGTTAGTCACATGTTAGCATGTTAGCTAGCATGTTAGCCACAACAACCTTATATGTTAACGGCTAACAAAACACAACACATTTCATTTGAATTGTATTAAAGACCTGAAGAACGTAGAGACATGCGTCTTCCCTTGTTGTCTGTCTCACCTCTGCTGGCTTCAGTTGGCACATGAACAGAACAAAGTTAGAGTTATATGATGTAGTTAGAGTCCTTTTAATGACGTGTATCCAGAACATACAAACACGCAGCTGAAACATTCACAGGAGTAGTGCAGTGGAAGTGGGTCAGCGTTCACACCTTCAGCGGTCAGTAAATCATCTGTTCTTCCTGCAGAACATCTGTGTGGATCTCTGCTCTCCTGCTGTGGACACTGAGGCCTTTCTGACCACCTGACCTGCTGCAGCCATGAGTCCTCCGCCGTCCACCCCACGCTGGTGGACGCTCGGGCCGCTCGCTGCTACTGTGCTGCTGCTGATGACATCGCTTCTTGTGTCAGCTGTGGAACCAGAGACGTGTTTCTCCAGACAACACCAGAGCGTCACTGTCAGCGTCAGACTGGCCTTGAACATACCGACGACGGCCATGGACGCTCGGGCGGTCCGGTCCGAGCGGGACTGCGTCCTCGCCTGCTGCTCAGAGGAAGTCAAGCCAGGTGAGACGAAGTGATCTACAGAGTCACCACAAGTCTGGGGTCAAGGGTCAGAGGCGTTTCACAAACCCTGCCGGAACCATAACAAGATGCCCACCGGCATTTATTCGTAATCCAGACCTTTAGGGAACCGTATGGTCCACTTGTTGAAGTGCAGCAGCAGGATGGTTTTCTTAGCGATGAGCAGTCAGACAGCAGAGGAAACACATTTCTCCAAAAGGCTCATTTATAGTAAAGATCCTGATCGTCTCCCCAGATGTTGTATCACCATGATGAATAAAAACACTGATACAGGGTCGCAGTGCTAAATGTCTCAAACATCGACGCTACACGTCCGTTAGCTTCGTTGCCACGAGCCTCGAGGACGCAGTTCAGTCGTCTGCTCTGAAAACACTCGAGTGGGTCAAAGAGACGTTCAGTGACGCTTTTTGAGTTTTACTCAGAAATCTGCTTCCATCTCTGAGAAGATCAGACGTTTAAAAAGCACCAGATCTCAGCAGACTTGGTCACGTTCTAAAATTAGACGGATTTTTGACTAAAAAGCAAATCAAAGAAAAATAAAATCAAAGAATGAGCAGATCGTGTTCTTCTTAACTAAAACTGACTTCAGACAGGAACCCAACACAACAGAATCTAAGTACTGTACTCCAATTCTGAGGTACTTTAATATTACTGTAAAATATTTTGCTCTGATCAACATATAGATTACGATGCATCATATAAAATGACCCAGCAGGAGCTGCAGCGTTACGATGAATCAGTCCTGACTGATTCTGGGCGGCTGTGGCTGAGAGAGTAGTGCGGCCGTCCTTTAACCCCAGGGTTGGTGGTTTGATCCTACATCCCAGCTTCACATGTCAAAGTGTCCCTGGGCAAGACACTGAACCCCACGTTGCCCCCGGTGGAGGCCAGCATGGCAACTGTGTCCCCATCGGTGTGTGAATGGGTGAATTAGACTGCTGTTAAAGCTTAGATTACTGTTACAGCACTTTGGGACCCGGTTCTTTTCGTTGAAAAGCTCCGTATAAGTAAGAGTCCATTCTCAGGTGTGTTTTTGTAATGTTTCTGCAGTAATCCAAGCTGACACCAGGTTGTTGTTTCTAAAGGTGCCAAATGCAACATGGCCGTGTTCAACGGCAACAAACACGCTGGTGATGATAACTGCTTCCTGTTCCACTGTCAGACAGAACAGGACTGTCCTTTAATGAAGACGCAGGATGGCGTCAACACCTACAACATCTACAAAGGTACAAAGGGTTCCATCACAACTTATCCTAATACTAATAATAATAATTATTATCCTAATTATTTTAAAGGGCCATTTCTTTGGTGAGGTTCCATGATACCTATCAATACAACTTAGATGCACTGGAGGTGGATCCAGTGCAGTCTGAGACCAGGATCCATGGGTGTTTATCAGCTGCTAATATGTCAGAGGCTGCTGCCCCCTACTGGCCAAGAAACAAAGTAATGTATCGTCTTCTTTCCTGCACAGGTGTGATCCATCCAACCACCATGAGACCTGTGGCCGTGACGACCAACACAGAACAGACAACCACCACACCGGCCCCCACTACACTCACAACCACACAACCCACTACAACCACCACACAAAGTACAACCACCACACGAAGTACAACCACCACACAAAGTACAACCACTACACAAAGTACAACCACCACCACGAAAACACCAACCACCACAACAGCACCTTCACCCATCATCATCATCATCGCTACAATGCCTCCGGTAACTCCAGTGCCCACCACCACCACAACGACAGCAGATTCTACTACAACCGCCACCACTGCTACGACTAAGAAAACAAACAAAACCAGCAAAAAGCAAAATAAAACATCCAAGAAAGCAAAGCCTCATCCTGTCAGCACCACCACTGCCCCACCCACTCAGAGCTCCACCACATCACTTCCTGTTGTAACAGCCAGTAAAGAGGCTGCACCAAGAACTACTGACCAACCACAGCCCAACACTCAAACTACCACTACTACTACTACTACTACTACTACTACTCCCACTACTCCTACTACTACTACTACTACTACTACTACTCCCACTACTACTACTACTACTACTCCCACTACTACTACTACTACTCCCACTACTACTAGTACTACTACTACTCCCACTACTACTACTACTCCCACTATTACTACTACTGTTACTACTACTACTACTCCCTCTATTACTACTACTACTCCCACTACTCCCATTACTACTACTACCACTACTCCTCCTACTACTACTACCACCACCTCTACTCCTCCTCCTCCACCTCTTCCCACTACTTCCACCACTACAAGTACTACTACAACCACCACTGATTCGTCCACCGTGAGGACGACTCCAGGAGCAAGTCTGGTCATTGTCCCCAAAGGCGCCGTCCAGTCCGACCACGCCCTCCAGAACTCGAGCGTCAGCCGGGGGAACGCAGTAGCGGGGCAGGGGGCGGTGAAGAGTGGCGTGGTGGCGTTCATGGTGCTGGGGCTCGCCGTGCTCATGCTGGTTCTGGCCATCGGCGGCCGCAAGGCTTTGGAGTCCTTCGACAGACGCCATTACACAAGACTGGAGCTCAATGACCTGCACTATGAGGTGTGAGAGAAAGTCTTTGATTTCTATGACGGAAGCTCAGAAGGACATTTAGCCAGACTTAAGATGAGTTAACCTGGTAACATTTAACTTTCAAAACAGCACAAAGTTCAGACTTCACAATGTTAAAGAGGTGCTATAGCCTGGCCGTGGAAAATACTCGACTCTGATTGGCCATTGATTGTGCATTATTATAAAATAACCACACAGCTCTGGCAGAGTGTCTTCAGTTTTTTTGTTATTTTAAATCAGCCCCAAAATAAGAGTAAACAAGACTTTGAGAAGTGGCCGTGGTATAAGAAGGATAATGCACTCATAACCTGTGCGGTTATGAAAGGTAACTGTGAGGACAAACTCGCGAGTGTCTATCAGATAATCCATTGAAATAAAAAACACTGAATAATCTGAAAAATGCCACAAAGCTGAAAACAGGCCTGTGTCTGTTGAACAGTTTTTGGAGATTGAGGGTTTTTCAGCGATATACAGCTCTGCAAAAATATTAAGAGACCACTGCAAATTTTCATTTTCATTCAAAATTTAGTGTTTGAGTAAAAGTTTAATTTTACTCAAACACATAACTATAAATAGTAAAACCAGAGAACTGATCATTTTGCAGTGGTCTCTTAATTTTTTACAGAGCTGTATATATATACTATATATATATACTTATACAGTAAATTTAAGAGCAACAGACAGGAAACTATCTTTAACTCCAGAAAATGTGACACATGACTAATCACGAAACATCACAATGATGCAACAATGATTCTATGAACATCAAATATTTCCATAAATCTGTCCTGACCTCTGATTTGAAGCGATGCCTAGAGACCGGAGCTACCGGAGTTTAAACATTGCAGGAAAATGACAAATGTGTTTCGTCTCACCAGGTTCACCACATCACCACAAATATGACCTTTTTCATAATTATGACTTTTGGACTTTGAGACTCAATAAATATCAAAACATGCTTCGCTGAATGTAGGTTTTTGTTTTGGAGCTCGAACTGTCTCCAATAATTCATAACAACAGTGACGTCCGCAGCATCGCAGTAATCTAATCCGCTGCCACCAGGACAAAGTGGAGAAACTCTAAATTCGGATGAAAAACATCTTAATGATGAATGATGTCGAAGTCCCAGTAACACACCTGTCACCTGTGTTGACCAGGACGCCGAGCTCCTCAGAGTTTCACTCAACTACTGAAACTCAAATTGAACCTTGTTAGTTAAGATGAATTCGGCACAAAATGTCTGTTTGTTGTAACCCAGGTCACAAAGGGTTAACTGAGAGAAATGCTCCTGTCAATCAGGAAGCAGGTCCGCACCTCGTTGTGCATCCAGATAACTCTGATTTAAAACTTTAGAATAATTAATAAGCAGCTCTGCTTGTGGAGTTTTAATCTCATACTGACTTTTATGTATTTTACTTAAAGCTGACCTAACAGCCAAAAACCTCTTCAGAATTTAGAGTTTAATCTCTAAATTTTGATTTTATAATGTCAGATTTTTTTTTTTTCAACATTTGAACTGTAATCTGAGAATTTAGATATTTTTTCTCCTAAATCTTTTCTGAACCTCCAAAAATCCTAAAAGGTTAAATATTTGTATTATTTGCACAAGTTGAAATCTTTCAGGACTTCTGAACTTTATAAATCAATCGAAGACTTTTCTTCGCCTTTTCTCATCATTTTGACTTTTGCCTCAGAATTATGTCTTTTGTCATTTTTGTCCTCACAAGTTGAACGTTTACTCAAAATGTTGATTTTTGTGTGGCAGCGTGGTACTGCTGCCACAGTTTTTACATCATTACAAAATGTTTTTAATTTTATTGTAACATATTTTCTTGTTGCTGGATACCAGATTATTCTGTGTGAACAAACATTTGATTTTGTTTTAACACAAAATGTCCTCGTATTACACATTATCAGTTCATCTCGTTAAAACAAGAAACTTCCATACGTTGTGAAAATGAGAAAGAGATTCAGTCGAAGCCTCAACGAGAAAATAATGAGAAAATGTCTTGTTTTAGTGAATAATGAGACGCTTTGATTTTGTGTAATAACGAGTAAGTTTCATGATTCAACGAGATAAAATAGATGCAAAAACAAAATAATGTATTAATGAATGAGTAAATGTCATAAGGTGAAAATATCTTGTTATAACGGGAGAAGGATCTCAGTTAAACTGTATAATGTTGGCAGCAACATGCTTCCGTAGCTTTCTCACTTTGAATTGATTGTGCTTGGAAGCTGAGGATGAGCCAGAGAGGGAGTTCAGCAAGTCTTCATCACCTTTTTAACGTCCTGCTGATCCGTTGGAACACAAAGAACAAACAGCAATATTTTTATTCCCTGACTCTCAGGAAGCCTGTGAGGCGGAGCGCCGGGAGGAGCGGACTCGGATGTTCTGTTTGAACTTTGGGCCGTGTGGTATCCAGGGGATGAACCCTTTGTGTAAAGATGTACACCTGCATGTCTTCACTCCACATGCTTCAGCCATACGAGCCTCTCTCTCTCTCACTGTGTTGGTTTTGTATTTTCTCCACATTTTTCTTGTTTCACGTGTGGATAAAGATTTAAACGATGCAATTCTTTGAAAATTGATGCACTATTGTATCCTGTGTTTTTTGATAAATATGATATGCTTCTTTTTAAATATTAGATTGTTTTTCATAGGTAAGAGTACAATGGCTGCGCACTATTTTCCTATAATAAGTACATTTGTATTGATGTCAGTGTGCAGACTTGAAGCTGCTGCAGCGTCAGTTAACCACCAGGTGGCAGCAGCAGACACTGAACTGAAGCTGCACTGTTGACTTGTTTTCACTCTTGTTGATTTTTACAGTGTCAACTTAATTACATGGACGGAAATAGTTTGGTCTTGTTTTGTGAAGTGATGCTTTTGCATAAGTTTGGAATTTGATGTTTTGTTCTTGTAAGGATTAAAAAAAAAATGTGATTTTCAAAGACTTGTTGTTTCACTGACCCCAAGACCCCAAAACTAAATACTGTCAGATGTGAAACAAGGCTTCGTTGCTGTTCTGAGGAAATCACTTTTATGAAACTAGTTGGACAGACGGCGACTTATTATTTATTTAAGTAAAGATTTATGAACTATAAAATGGTGGATATCACTAATAAAATGTATAATATTTGATTAAAGTGTGTTGATTAGTGGCAACATCAGGAAATAATTTAAAGATTTTATTGTCAGAAGTTAAAATTCAGACAAATCAGAAGTTTGACTTCTTTCCTACTTTGTGATTTTCTCATTCTGACAGTTTTCTCTCAACTTTGACTTTGTTTCAGACTTAAAATTTTACTTTTTACAGAGTTTTCCTTTATTAAAACTGCCATTAATCTAAAATGCAGTCACACATCAACATTTGCACACAGATGTTTGTTTCAGAATAAAATGCTGACATTTAACTGGCCTTTGTTTCAGAATTATCACTCTTTCCCTCTAAACTGTGGATCCAAACTGGATTTGGAAGGAAAACCACTTTGTTCTCTAAATGAAATGTGTTCATCAGATTTTATGACGTCACACCTGTTTATTTGAGAACCTATAGATTTAACTGACTGTAAGTTTGTATTTCTTTAGTGATTTTAGAACCACGGCTCGATGTCAGACTCGTGATAATCTGTTCTTCATGCTGCAGCTGATCGATAATCTGTGAGACAGCTGATGACTTCTGACCCTGCCGTCTGGGAGAAACTAGTCCCGCAGGAATGTGCGCGTACACGCTGAACTTCGGCTCGTGCAGCAGCTCCCCCCCCAGGAGGATTATTCTGGGATGTCTGCTTCTTCTTCTGTAGCGCCGGCTGAACGTGCAGACGGCGGGGCGTTTTCCGCGGTGCAACACATGAAACCAGAACAACAATAGAAGCAGCGGAGCGGCGGAGGGAGCAGCTTCCTCACAGCGGAAGGAGACGGCGGAGCTCCTGCAGGACAATGTGACAGAGATCCAACGCAGTTAGCAACAAGACGCCAGCGGCCAGGATGGAAGCGGCCATCATTTAACGCGCATCGTAGCCGCATCACGGCCTCGATACTGTTGGAAACCCGCATTTGTGCCCGAGGAAGCGGCCGCAGCGATGGGAGTCCTGCGCTGAGAGCCGCGGCAGGGCCGAGGACGGCAGGACGGCAGGACGATGGGTGTCGCGCTGCGGACTCTGTTGTTGTCTAGTTTTTGTTTTCTCATACGAGGTGAGTTTCTGTACAAGCGCTGCTTTCTGCTTCGAGTTTCGTTCGCGGGGCGTGAAGATGCGCCAAAGTGTCGTCAGCAGCGGGGAGAAGCAGCTGTAATGGAGGACGTGTGTCCGGGCCAGGGCCCACACTCCGGGGCTAGAGTTCTGCTGGGCGAAGCTAACGTTAGCCAGCCGGCTAGGCGTGCTAACGAGGCTAACGAGCAGGATGAAACCACAAATAGATGTTGGCCAACCCAGCAGGACCACGTCCCGCTGGACTCCAGAGTCCAGGCTTAACAGCCGGACCTGTTGTTGCTGCAGGTTTTCAGCAGCTGTTAGCTCGCTAACTTTGGATTTACTAACTTAGCCCGGCTGCAGTTAGCACAACAAGTGCCCAGCTAGCTGCCCAGCTAGCTGCCCAGCTAATCAACAACCTGAACGTGTGTAGCGCAGCAGCACGTCGCTGCTGCATCGAGTTCATCGATGAGGATACAGGTGAGACTGCAGCACACAGAGCTGACGGATCAATCAGACTCACCGGAAGTCATCAGTTATCAGAGTTCAGTGATTAGTTTCATTATTGGTAGTTTTGTCTCTAAAAATGGAGCAACAGTCGGATCCAGTTTGTAATGATGACGATTCATCGATCATCTTAATCAAACATTTCCTTCCTGTGTGGCTGCAAACCTTCCTTCAGGATTCATTTGCTAAATCAGACATCAATAAAAGGCCTAGTTCATCACAACGAACAGAGCGAGTGGATTCAGTTTCAGCCTGAACTTTCTAACAGCAGGAAACTCGTTCACATCAAACTGTTGCTGTGTGTTATAGAACCGATAAAGAGCAGAATAATAATTGTATTAATGGATGAGTGGATTGACAGAAACTTCAGATCGGCGTCTCATGATGCAGGAGATTCATCGATTTGATCCTAAAGTCAGAAATGAGGATCTGCTGCTTCTGTCCCTTCTGACGGTAAAGGAAGCCACTTAGAGACGTCTCTTTGGGAAACAAAGTGATGTGATCTCTGACGTTTGTGACGGTTTCCAGACGGATGGATTGATGATTAATGGAAGTGATCAGGAGCAGCTGATGTTCTAACGTTGGTCTGTACAACCCAAACTGAGAGGAACAGGCTCCTCTTGCTGGTGGACTCGTGGCAACGAGTCACGTCGGTTCTGACGTTCAAACCGTCTGATTGGACTCGTCCGCACACTTTGGTTTGATAAAGTCCTGTAACTGATCAGTGGCAGATTATCGCTCTATTGATCCCCGTTGATACGAGCAGAGGATCCTGCACTCAAAGGCATCATCGCTCATCGATTGTCATTATCAATGCATTTATCAAGTAGCTGTTCAATTGATTTAGTTTGAAATATCAGAAAACTGGTAACATCTGAGAAACTGACTCCAGACCATATTTGGTGTTTTTATAGATTTCTGCAGACGGATCAATTACTGGACTGATGGTTTGAGTAGGATGCTGACGGGCTGCAAAAGGAAAAAGCAGCGCAGTTCAATGTCTAAATGATTTGATATCACAAGTCACAAAATGTCCACTCAAGGGCCACTTCCTCGCTTTCCATTCATCAAGTTTAAGCTCAAATGAAAAGTCCTCAGGATGATATTTTGTACGCGAGTGGAGGTTTTAACGGCTGTTACCAAGGTGACGAGCTGACCTCACCTGAAAGTTTAAACTATTCTAATTTTGTCTGTCTTTTCTGCAGAATAAATGGTATTTTTGTCCGTCTCTTCCAGGCGTGCCGCTGCTGCTGTATGCGAACCGGCGGGACCTTCGGCTCGTGGACGCAGCACACGAGAAGGCCAACGCCACGGTGGTGGTGGGGGGGCTGGAGGACGCCGCTGCTGTGGATTACGTCTACTCGCAGGGCCTCATCTACTGGAGCGACGTCAGTGAGGAGGCCATCAAACGCACAGTCTTCAACCAGTCAGGGGCCAGCGCGGTCCAGACAGTGGTCCCGGGTCTGACCTCCCCAGACGGACTGGCCTGTGATTGGTTAGGGAGTAAGCTTTACTGGACGGACTCGGAGACCAATCGGATCGAGGTGGCGGAGCTGGACGGGTCTTTGAGGAAGGTTCTGTTCTGGCAGGAGCTGGACCAGCCTAGGGCCATCGCTCTGGATCCAGAACGAGGGTAAGTCTGACCCCTTCATGGGCATCCAGGTCCACAGTGGAGATCAGAGGTGGTGGGGGGAGGTCAGGAGTCTCTGGACCTCCTCAGTTTGAAGTAGATTCTTGATACCAGCTGTAGCTTAGCTGTGGCTCTGCAAGAAGGTCTGAGCATATTTCTCAAAATCTATCCCTGAACAGCAGCAGCAGCTTCAGATCCCTGAGTGGTTGTTAGTTCTGCTTCCAGATTCTCTTCTGTTCGATCTCAGTGAACTGAATCTCAGACGACACGTTCTGGTCACTTTGGACTGATGACGGACGGTTTCACTGTCTTCTGACGTGTTACAGACCGAAATGATGAGCGGAGGATTTAATCAGCAGGTAGTTCGGAGACCGAGTCGCAGAAAAGAGGAAAACCAGCTCCTAGACAGTCCTGGTGTGTTTCCACAGCAAACGCAGCTCGGTGTGTTTGTGGTTGAAGCTCTCTGCAGGTCCGATCGGTGCGAACGCTGCCCGAGGCTGTGGCTCCTGAACAACAGCAGGAGGGCGTGTTGCTGGTCTTTGTTTGGAGCTCGTCCTGGATCAGATTGGGTTGCAGGGGGACTGAGCTGCTCCTCCAGCGGGCCGCCGTCCACCGAATCCTCGTGTTGAGCTGAGAGGACGAGGAGCCGGAGAGATAATCACGTATCTACTGATGAAGCGTTCTAAACTCAGTGGTCCCTTACTGGCTTTTGGTTGTAGCTCGGCTCCCTTTTCAGCAGCCTGCTCAGTGTCATGTGACCTGAGCAGGTCGGGAGGCTGGAGGCTCGGTGTTTTTCTGAGATTTGAGATCAGTTAAAGAGCAGGTTGAACAGCTGAACCGATGGTTTGTTGCAGCTCGGTTCATCCCCGTGAAACTCGCCGAGCGTTTCACGGTGAGCTTCGTCGTTTGTGTCGTGTGAATTTGAATTCAAACTTTATTAAAAAAAGTGGCATTAAATGAAACTATTTAAAAACACCACCACTGTTATTTAACATGTGGCGTTATACTACACCTCCATCACTCTGTAGTCGGTTTGTAACACACTCCTGCCCTTCATCGCTGTGCCTCCTCCTCTCCCTCAGCGGCTGCAGTTGGATTAGGATGTAAATCCATTAGGACTCAGATAAAAGAGGCCTGTAATGTATTCATTAGTTTTATTTAAATGTGGGCTGTCGCTCTGCGTCTTCCTTCCCCTCCTCTCTTGGGTTTCTATTCATGGAACTCTTCCTCCTCGGTGTTTGATCCCCCCAGTATCAGAGATAAAAGTCACACCGAGCCTCTCGCTCACATCGCTCTGTGCACTTCAGCTGTTTCTGTGCGACACACAGGAAACCGGGTTATTAGAATCTGCACATGTAGCCGAACTTCATTGATGGACCTTTTTATTGGTATTGATGAGCTCAGGTTGGGACTCGGAGAAGGCGGCGACTGTTTGTGGAGACTTGGAGCGTTACAGGTTGTTTCTGATGATTTCAAACCCCCACCCAGGTACATTATCTCTGTGACTGAGATGCTTTTATTTTGAAGGTTCTGTGCTGGAGGCGTGGCCACCTGTGTGTCCAGCTCTCATTGGACAACTGATATCCTGCCATGTAGAGTCTCTGTAGGCCAAATATTTGTCTTGTTGCCAAGTTGTTTTTCCAGATGTTTGTCTCTTTGTTACTGGCGCACCTGATTGGCTGCCGAAGTAGTGACATCACAGGCCGAAATGCCGTTTGGAAGTGATCTCTCTACCCAACCAGTCGAGGCAGATGACGCCCACCCAGAGCCTGGTTCTGGTTCTGCTCGAGGTTTCTGCCTGTTAAAGGCAGTGTTTCCTTGCCACTGTCTCCTAGTGCTGCTCCTGGTGGACATGTTGGGTCTGTACATGTAGAGTTGGTCTAGACTTGCTCTATATTAACAAGTGCTATGAGATAACTCTGCTACGATATAGAATATAGAAATAAAACTGAATTGTATTTGTTTGTGTGCTCTTTAGAAGTCAACAGGTCAATAAACACCATGTGACACTGTCATCAGAAGAGCAGGAAACATGAGGACACAGATCACAGTCCTGTTCACGTCTGCTGTGTGTTGGTTAACGTGACACGCCGAGGCATGAAATGGGTTTCAGACGTCGTCCCTGTTTACTGCCGTCATGTTGGTCGCGTGAGTTTCACAAAGGCCCGTTGTTGCCGTGGCAGCTGGTTTACCTCCAGTTTCACAGGGGCAGGGGGTCATTTATGTGTCAGTGACGCTCGGACGACTTGACATCTGTCCGTTACTGTGTGGCCATAAGTCTATGGACAGCTGAACACTGTTTTCACGTGTGTTGGAGTCCAGGTGATGCTAGAAATAATACATGAGCAGCAACCGGCGTGAGGATAGCTAACATTGTTGGCATGCTAAAGGTCAGCTCAAGCTGGAAAAGAGCTGATTGGCCAGGCGTGTTGTCCGACCACGTCTGAAATCACAGGTGGCAGCTTCACCTGCGGCCGTTGTGGTTCGCTACACCTGCACAGGGAAGTCGCCAGGTGTGAGGCCGACGCTCAACGTGCAAGTTGCTGCTTTTTGACGGCGGGAAGGCGAGTCGGGTCCCGTTCGTAGAAAAGGGTGAAGCCGTTCCTCCTCTTGTCAGGAGGTGTTTCATGTAGCGATGTCATTTCCTCGCCAAATTCAAAGTGAGCTGACACATTTTGAGTGAATGAAATGTGTTTTTCTTCTAACTTGAAGCAGCTTCCTTTAAGTTCAGGTCCACGCAGTGTTTCCTAGCTGCTTTATTAATCACACATCGGTTCATGTTTAGTTTTATTAGAACAAACCACCAGACTGAGCAGGCTCGTAGCAAAAACCAATTTACAATCCATCCTAATGATGCAGAACAGTTCATTTCTTGTACTTATTTCCTTTCTTTCCCTCAGAGGAATCATTTTGGAACAAGTCAGTTTGGTCTTTAGGGTTTAGTTTGTTTCTCCATGTGGTTCAGCCTGTAGTCTGATGCAGTCTGTGGTGGTGCAGCAGAGTCCCTGAGGGAAACTGGTTCTCCGGATCCACTCTGGAACGCAGAGCTGGACTCGGTTCAACTGGGATGATTAATGCATCAGGTACCAAATACAATGCAGCTCTTGTGGCGAGGGGATGTGTTGTGTTTCAGCTCCTCTGCCGGCCTCGCTCTGCTCACTGCAGACACTCACCTGAATGTTTGGAGAGCGTTAAAGTCCGGCCTGCAACCCGTCCTGCACATGTCGGAACAGTAACATTTGAGGTGTGCGGCTGCAGTTCCTGCGTGTCTCCATGTGCAGGTTGGTCGGTGCAGTTTGCTTTGTTTTCAGTGAAACCCAACCAGCTGCTGCTGCGTCTGGCTCCTGGCGCTCAGTTCAGCCTTTTGTCCTGGGCTGAATGGGATTACGTGGAGAGGCCCGGCGGCTCTGTTTGTGGGTCAGTTCTCCGCTTGGAAACATGGAGGTGGAGGCTGTGATGGTACAGAGCACGGCTGGTTCTGCTCACCTGCTGACACACAGGGGATGAAGGACGCGTGGAGCCTGAAATACAGCCATTAGAATAAAGGTTACAATGAACCCGCACTGACTGGCTCTCGCTGTTTAGAGCAAAGTTTTGGTGAAAGTGTTCCATATTTCATGAGGGGAAGAAAAGCCCAAACCATAACCATTGCTCCCTGACTCCTGAAGGGGCAGACCTCCGGAGGCGTTTCCACTTTGGGTTTAGCGAACATTACAAAGCTAAAGGCTCTCAATGAGCCGGTCAAATGAAACAATATCACAAAAAGCTTGGTTCCAGAAACGGCAGCATTAAAGTAAAAAACAGACTTGAAGTCCTCGA
>JAVQJF010016295.1:0-36311 GCA_036023855.1 Gadopsis marmoratus | reverse complement strand
TTAATCTTTACAGCATTTCTCTTTTCCCAGCCGCCACAGAGTGCCTCAAACGCCACTTAGTAAAAACAAGGTTTGACAAAAGAAAAACACTCTCCAACTTTGCAAAAAGAAAGGAGGGGAGAGCAGCCAGCAGTGAGCAGAGTATTTTCAGACACACACACTTTTACAATACTTTTTAAACCATAGCATTAATCTCAGCAATTATTTAATTATAATCTGCTGTTGTGGCGAACATTTAAGTCAAAACAACATCTGCCTCTAACCTCACGTCCCCTCTCATTTCACTTCTCTGTCTCCAAATTCTTACACATCCCCCTATCTTTCATGGTCACTCTGTCTCTCCAGCCATTGGTTCATGTCTATACAAGGACTCATCTGAGAAATAAGGAACATAACTAAAACACATATCACAGTATATAACAATCATCATCGTAAATGGTTATTCATAACGTATATGGACCTCATGTGCTTTATAGAAAAAGTCCCACACTATCAGAACCAGCATGAACCTTTTCAGCAGTCTGAGCTACAGAAGCTCTTCTATTTGATCATTGTGAGCATACTGACATTAGCATTTAGCTCAAAGTTGAAAAAGCTGTGCCTCAGGACAGCATGGCTGTAGACAATTGTTTAATTAGCATTCTAGATGGCGATCATTCTATAATATAACACAGACCACAGGGATGTAAAAGAGACACGTACTGTCAAATATCAGTAAAGTTCATGTATCTTTAAATATTTAAATGACCTCACCTGAGAGCAGTGTGTGTACTACATGTCTTTGACACCGTGAATATCAGCGTGTCCAAAAGAGAAATTAGAATTTTCTTTTATCTAGCAAATTATTGACTAGGTGACTTCCAGTTTGGTGACATTCATAAGGTCACTTCCTACGAGTGCATCTCTGTGTGAACACACCTCAGTGAAGGAACGTGTGCTGGGTGATACGCCACCGGTGCGTGTTTTTTCATAAATCTTCAGTCTTAATCATAGCGGGGGCCGTGTCCATTAATAACCCAGTGTCGTTGGCCTGATGACAGAACACAATGCACCTAATGGAACAATTTATTTCCATAATGCTGCATTGTCAGGGAAAGCACACAGCCTCAGGGAGGGGGAGCAGAAGAGAGGAAGCCGGTGCAAGAAACAGAGAGGACAATGAAGGGCATTAAAGGCAAATTCTGAAAGTTTGAAAACATTAGTCGGTACATCCATAGTAATATTTGATTGTAGGACTTGCAGACAGAATGAAGGTGAACTAGGTAGGCGCTTGTATTTTTCATGTTTGTGTTGCTACCCTTATAATGCAAAAGCCCACCACGTTTCCAAAAGGCAACCGCACAACAATAAACCCAGTTTATTAAGTGGCAGCGACCTCTAGATTTAAACACTAAACTTACTAAATGGCAACTCAGCCAGTTGTTGCTATGTGGCAAACAGCGAACACCTATCATACTTAGGGCTTTCAGGCTCAGGCTCCCAGCTAAATTACAGATATTCTTATCCACTACAAACTGGAGCAGCTCTTCTGGGGTTTGGATCATTTTATCCTTCTTTAATGTTTTTCTTTACCATCTTCTTCCACCACCATTTAATGTTCATTTTATGACTCTAACTTCAGTCTCTGCGCTTGTTTTTCTCTTGTGTTTTTGTGTTATAAATGTATTAAATTATGTTTTTCATAAATAGTGACACCCTCTTTCTTCATGTCCCAAAATGATTCTGGGAAACAACACCGTCCATATTTACAAAGCTAAATCTCCTGTTTATTGACATTTGGTTTTATTCAAACATCCTTATGAGATTAGCACTGTTTGTGACATTCTGTTTGCTCTCGGTGCACTGACGCGTTGAGTTTCAGGGTAATGTTCCAGATGTGCCAAGCTGGGACGGGCTCAGAGTGAACTAACAATTCCATAATTGGCAGTTCTGTCAGGGGCTCTGACAGGCTGAGATGATGAAGCGGCCACTAAGTGATTTGTCTCCTGCTCTGTCTCACACTGTGCCCAACACAAAACTTCAGTCACTAATTAGAACATCCACCACGTGTACTAAATATCCGAGAGCAGAAGTTTTCAATGGGGTATTAATCATCTTATTTAAAGTAGATTTAGGGCACATCTGTAGCAGTGAATCTCAGGGTCAACAGGTGTTTGATCCTGGCCTGAGAAAGTTCCCTGTGGTATCAGTAGTTAATTCTTTAAAATCAGTTCTAACACTTAACAGGTAACCTGTGAGAAGAGGCACAAATGAAGCATATTCTCTTAACTAGGAATGAGCTTTGGCTCGATTCCCTTATGACTGACCTACAAAAGACAATAAAGGAGTGTAGTTCAAAATCCCTGCAGGTCAGAAAGATCTTTAATTGGAGAAAATACAGTATGTGTACACAACCCTGCTAAATTGGCTTTGTCAAAAGAAATGTTAATCAAATATTACACCCATATTACAGACAGCATCCTCAGTGTAAGTGTTCGAAGCAGAGAGCCACATGATAAAATATCTCAGCTGTAGATTAATGTAGCTCCAAAGGCTGGGGTATACTCAAAACAAACTATTTTGTACTGCGTGTTATCCGACCACGTGTTTGTGCCTGTTCCAAACTACCACACTCAAAGGCAGGAAGGCATCCATTCATTTGAGGAATGGTTGCACCCGTTTGTGCACACAGAAAGTGAACAAAATAGCTACAAAGAAAAGGGGAAAAAGGAGAGCTCGAGAGAAAAGTTATACATTCATAGTGTTGCACTAAGTGACAGAAATTGTTGTGTAAAGAATGAAAAAAGACAATGTTCAAACCCTGCTTTCTTTCTCACCTCAAGTTCAGACACTGTTCAACCATCCAACACTCACTTCTGTTAGAAAATCAGGAGCAGAACCCCTGGTACCAAGACATTTTTAAAGCAAATTGATCAGAATAGTTTTGTCTGTTGTGTAGACGGCCGAGCTCTGCTCAAGGAGGATTAAAAGTGTTCACATTCAGCAGTGAGCAGTAAGTTTACAGTTAATTCAAGTATAACAACGACATACAATTGTGCTACTACAAAAGGGGTAGCTGGAGGGAGAAGTGCATTAGTGACATAATTTGGATGGTTTATCAGATTCACCCATTCAGATTCAATTCAATTTAGTTTTATTTATGTAGCACCATATCATAACATGGTTATCTCATAATGCTTGATTCAAATCTGAAAATGAGCTTGAGATTTTGTTTATCTATAATAATAATACAATTAATATGGTGATTTTGTTTTTTAAATCTAACAATACTAAATGCAGAACCTTTGTTCTCTGTACCGATTCCAAAATAAGCACAGAATGGACTCAAAGTTTGACACCTGCACAGCACATTTTTTAATCCAAGCGAGATGGGGAACTTGTCCTTCTCCATTTATTTGTGACAAGCTGACTAAAAATGATTTAGGCTACCTTAAAGATTGAGCACATAGTTTATCGGGAGGAGGGGCAGCTTATTTGAACCAATTAGCACACTGACAGAGAGGTATGAGTTCCTTGACCTCGCTACCCTTGTAGCCGTAAATAGAACAAATATACTGAACAAGGGGTGAAGAAAAGACGAGTGAATGATTGCATTTAAACCTTAAGACTTTCATTGTTCCCTCAAAGTCAGCATATTGTGCTGGACTGTGAATCGAGGCTAAAACATAAAATGAGTGACTGAAGTTTTGGGTTTGAATGAAAACTTGCAAGATTGGAAGAAGTTATTGAAAGCCAAGAACTGGCTAACTCTAATTTACACAGATCTAATTTTGTCACCTGTAAAACAAGCAAAGATGAATTATTAGATGATTATTAGAGATATTGTTACTCTGTGAGGGTATTTTGACTGTTTTGTCACTTCACCAGAGCTACTGTTGCCGTGGGAGCCAGACTGACCACACTTTGTCGCACCTCAGATGACATTTTGATAAATTGAGAGCCAATAAAATACACCACAATGCTGTGATTTACGTCTGCCATAACTTCATAGATTGACTAATCTTAACAGCGTTCCATTAGTCTATTGACAAGTCAAGTGACTGATCAATTCATTCAAATTTTTGGAATATTGAGTTTGTCCTAATATAAATTACCTGATGGGAGGTGGCACTGCTAGTATTACCTCAAATATATTCATTTGCTTAAAATATTAGCCTGATACATGAGGGAATTTGTTTTCTCAGTGGCTCTGTGAGACTGTTCTAAAGGCTAACATTAGCATGCTAACATGCTCACAAACGCTCAGAAACAATATGATCCATAATAATGAGGATATTTAAACCTCCAAAGAAGCCCAGCTGCTGCTGACTTAGTCTAAACTGCAAAACTGAAAAGAAAAATAATTCTAAAAATAATTCTCTTAACACGTATATATGTTTTATTTCTCTGTCTTCAGAATCAGCAGCGCTCAGTACTTTCTCTGCACAGTATTTAAACAGGATATCATACATATGCTCATCCTTCAAATTTACCATATATTTCATACTTACAACAACAGAAAACTGCATCTACAAGCATTTGAACAGAAACTGTTCAAACATTTTTCATCAGAGATTATTTCAAGGCAAAATTATATTTCCACTGATGCTAGACGGAAATAATTAGAATTCATTCTTTAGGGGGCCATTTATTAATCTGTAAAAAATGTCATGGCAAGCCATCCAAGACTTGTTCAACATCACCTGTTTGAAGGCAGCAGCATTATTCAGTCGAGTTCTGGTCAAACACAGGCACTGCAAAATAATCAAAAATTGAGACAGTGCTCCCTGCATGTCGAAAGACTCTGTGTACCAACTTAATGGCAAATGGAAGATTTTTTTATTTTATTTCAAAACAAACCTGCCTGTGATTTGCTTTCACTGTCTTTCCCCACGCGTCTATCCTGACCTCTGTCACCTTTGGTTAGTGTTAACAGGTACATTTGGCAATAAGGAGACATTACCTCAGTGCTAATGGCAGTGGAGGATTTCCTCACAGCGAATAAGCATGGCAGAAGACAAGCTATAATGAGCATTAAGTCTCATCCCCAAAGTAGCAATGAGATGCAGATTTAAATATCATTTTAGACAGCAAAGTATGGCTCACAGTAGACTGAAAGAGATTGTATTTACAACACTCTTTACAGCTGAAACTGAGTTGTTCTGCAGAAATATAGAAAGAGCAACAGAGCAAACAGCCGACTGGCGGCGATCTTCAAAGCACTTGATGGCTCTGAATGTTCTCATAAGTGGCCAGATAATGCATGGTGGAGCGGGACAGTGAGATAGCAGGGTGAAAGTAATGATGTGTTGTTGTGGCTGATAAGGTGTATTTATCTCCTATCTTCCCATGTCTATGCACAATGGGGTCCTTGTATGGGTGATAATAAAACACAGGGCTGACCCATTAAATGGCCATAAAACTCACACTGGACCGGATTATGTTGAAAGGAAGCTTTTGTTTCCACTGTGGAAAAAATAAACAGGTGAGCTGGGAAAGAGATTGGAGAGTCACAAGGTTGGAATTCCCCAATTTAGATGTTAAGCAGACTCTGAACCCGTGCTGTTTTATTTGGTCTCCCTCTATTGTGGTTTAATGTGTCCACTTTATCAAGCTGCCATTGATTCGCTCTGTCTGAAAGATGCGAGGGAGCTGTTTAGATCAGATAATCTCTTGTTAGCATTACACACCAAAGTGACACCTTTAATTCCAGCACTGTGCAATTATTCAGATATTTCTATAGAATTTGACCAAGAGCGGAATTGACAAAGTGAGTATCACAACTATCACACCGTTAAAAGCATGCAATACCTGTCCTATACTTACTAACTGCAGATACTAAACTGTGGTTGTTTATTTACAGCTTCTTGTAGATAGATAATTTCTATATGAGTTTTTAAATTATTCAATCCATCCATCAAGTGCAGTTTTTCTTTTAAAAGATCAATTCAGCAGTATTTAGGGCTCCTTAACGTGTAACTAAATGGGATCCAGCTGTTTGAATTAATGTTTCAGCTAACTGAGAGACCATTCTAGGCAAAAGTAAAACATTCTGTTTCGAAGCTCTTCTAGCTTCAGCAGCATCCGTTGGGATTCACAGTTGGAATAAATGTGTTACGGAATAAACATCCTGGTAGCCACTTAAGTCGGGCCAATTGTGTCTTAGTGTTGGGACACTTGGCTCCGGAGGACCAAATATGAGCTAGATCTAGGGCATATATGGCCGCTGAGGCTGTCAGCTGAGGCCTTTGTCACTTGCCAGGATCACATGCTTATGTTTTCACACAATGTTGGCAGGATGGGAAGAACAGGAAAACCTCCCGTTATTCTGACTGGAGGGCGCAAACGCATTATTCCAAGATGGTTAACCCCACTGCCAGCCCTGGTGTCACACCAGATAAATAGGTTTAATTACCTACTTTGGTTGTCAACGCCCAGTGATGGTTGCTTTGCAGCCATGTTGCCAGCGGTTGTCATCCATTTCACGATACTGCAGCTGCCAGAATTCTCTAATATTTGTTTTCTTTTTCCCATTTGGCATCTCGGTATTACTGTCTGATAGGATGTGAGTGTGGTATAAGTCTGGTTGCCATTGGCCCGAGTATTTTTCGGCTACTTGGATTTAATTGAAGCGCTTTGTCGTAATCACAAATGTTTTGTCGTAAACACAAATGTTTATGACAAACACAACTGGATATTTGAAGAATGCTGTCACTTCTGTGGATTTAATCATCAGGGGGGATTCACTCTGTGAAAAGAGATTTGATCTAGTGCAAATTACATGACTTCCGGGCATTTTATCTCCACCAGCGGCTCCTGAAAGTGCTGATACACACCTGATGAGAGAGCAAGGAGTGAGAAGGGGCCAACCTAACAAAGACAGACAAAAGCATTCTCTCATTTAGGAAATATTGCTAAGGTACAGCCGTTCCTAGCCGAACAAGATGCCAGAAAACTTGTTCGTGCATTAATCTCAAGCAGATAGATAGTAGATAACTGTAATTCTCTCCTTAACGGTCTTCCAAAACAATCAATTGATAAACTACAATTAATTCAGAACTCTGCTGCCAGGCTTTTAACTAGAACAAGAAAAAGAGAGCATACCACCCGGGTTTTAGAGAACCTGCACTGTCTCCCGGTGTCTTCTAGGATTGATTTGAAAGTTCTTTTACTTGTTTACAAGGCTCTTAGTGGTTTGGGACCAGCCTACATTATTAAATCTTTGTGGTTTTATGGCCTCTTAGATCCTCTGCTCCTGGTTTTTTAAATATAAACTCTCACATGAATAAGAAAATTGGCAGCCTCAGCCTTTTTAACTATAGAACCCCTCCCCAAGGCTATAAGAGATGCAAATGCTGTGAACATTTTTAAACAACAATTTATAATGCATTTTTTCGGCATTGCTTTTAACTAATTGTCAGTCTTCCCCTGTCTGGTTTTAGCTGTTTTTATGTTTGACATATCGTAGTGTTTTGTTCTTCTGTTGTTTTTTCTTGACATATTTTATTGGTCATATGCCTTCTTTGTTTTAGTGTTATCTTTCAAATACCTCATTGTCCCTGGCATACATGCTTTTGCTATTTGTTGTTTCTCGTCTTTGTTACCAATCTGTTTGCTTGGTTTTATTGGTTTGTGCACTATTGTATTATGCATTTTGGTTTCTTTTCTTCTCTCTCTCTCTTGTTTCTTCACTTCTCTTGTAAAGCACTTTGCACTACAATAGTATGAAAGGTGCTATATAAATAAAGTTATTATTATTACAAAGAGGTTCACATCCAGTGGGCTAGAAGTCATATGGCAAAGCTCAATATTGGTTAATAAATGATGGAGACAGGATACTGAGAAGAGAAGTAAAACTCTAATAAATTACCTTTATCTCCTTAATGAGACAACATTAATTTTGGTCTCAAGGTCTGGCACAGAGCAACGTGATTTATCATCTGCCTGTAACATTGTGGGAATTAGTCTAATTACCAGGAGTATGGGATTTGCACTTCACAAAAAGCCCATTGTGCACCAGAATCATTCATCACAGCCGTGGTCCGAACATCACACTCCAGACCTGGTGGGAAAACTGGTGCTGGTCGACAGCATCCCTGAAAGCTAAATGTGTCACACCAAGAAGGAAGAGCAGATACAGGAATGTGCACACACGAATGCACGAACACGCACACACACTATCAGTCAGCACATCTGGAAAGTTATCTTACAGTGTGTCAATGACAGTGAATCAAAGACTGACAATCTGTGGAAGCTCCAGGATCCTTGTTTCATTTCAGCTCCTCTGTCCTCAGCTATCAACAGCGTGAAGGATTCAGCGAGGATCAGTGACCCAGTGGGAGACAGTAATGTGCTGACAAGGCCAGCGCAGAGAAACCACAAGAGCTCACCTGGATTGGTTTAAGGACAGGGCGCGCTGTCTCGAGGCTGTGGTAATGATTGAAAAATATGCCTGTAATTGCTGATAAGCACTTTAATGTTTCGGTAAACTCCCGTTGGTCGCCGCATTGCTTGTCGATAAGCTCTTGCTTTGTAGTGCAACGTCAAGGGCCAGCGGCCTCTTTGAACCATTTGTCCTCTCCCGGTGCGAAGGGTGTGCGCTGCATCTTGAGAGCTCTGCAAAGGGGTCAAGAGGGCATGTGTGGCAGGGGAAGGGAAGGAGAGTTTAGGTTGGTTAGATCAGGTTCAATGGTAAGAGGCCTTCCACTGAGATAAAAAAAGCTGGGTTTCCACCTGCAGTCTAATGAACAACGTTTTGTTTTTGACACAGTTGTGAGCATCGTCCACGCTGCTGAAGTGTCTGTCAGCAACACAGTAAATTGTACTAGTCCCATTGTGCTGCACTGTGGCTGATCCCGAACCTCTGGAAGGTTTTTCCGTAATGATTTGATGTAGGATCACATTACTATCTCTGCTATTGATAGGGGTGAGGCGATAACAAGACAAAGATGTCTGCACTTGCTGTCGTCAACATACTAACATGATCACAATGGCATTGCTAACATGCTCGTTGTTGTTTATGTTTAGCAGATATAATGTTTACCATTCACCATCTTAGTTTAGCATGTTACGTTCACTAAGAAGCACTAAACACAAAGCTCAGCTGAGGCTGATGGGAATGTCATTAGTTTTGCAGATATTTAGTCATTTACCATACTGAGCAAATTAAACGTTTGACCTGATGATGGCGTGAAAAGTTGTGGCCATCCATCCAATAGTTTGTCGACATATTCCAGTCTTGACCAAAGTGGCTGACCAATCCACACCGCTAGCGTGGATATAAATGCATGGCAATATCTTTATAATGTCAAACTATAGATATCTTGAAAACCTGAGTCATGTCTCTCCAGTTTGTCATTTTGCATTTTGAGTGACAAGATGCAACAACTTCTCAAGTTAAATGGTGTCCATACACCTTGCGTGGCAGCTGTGTCCCCAGAGGTGTGTGAATATGTGAAAAAAGCACTATAAGTGAAGTCATTTACATGGAGGAAGAGTTATATTATACCAGCAAACTCACTGACTGCATTACACACTAGATAAAGTGTCCCGGGGCCCCAGACCCCCAGGACCACAACAATCAGTTCAGCTTTAATTGGATTCATTGAAAACGTGTTTAGAAATGTCTGCCTCAGAGCCGCCAAACTGGTTAACCTGCCATGAATCCACAGGTCAGCTTTTATTCATTTATTTGTAATTCAGGTATTGACTTTCCTACCTACTAACTGGTTTGCTGGCTTGCTTTACCAACATGAATTATTTAAAGAAATTGTCTGACCTAATAACCTTTTCAACGAATTTGCGGTGCCTTATACTGTATATGCACACATACAGCACTTTTCCATGTCTTCATGGAGAACAGCAGTGCGCACAGCTGACTGGAAGCAGTGCAGTTTCAGGCTCCCATTCAATTTAATTTGTGCGCCTCTGTCAACAGGCCCGGGTGACGGATTTACCCGTGACCCGGCTATTTAAATTACTTTCAAATCATAAAAGCAAGGAAACGAGGGTGGGGGGTGGGGGGAGGGGGGGGGTGGTTTGAGAGAAACAGGCAGAAAGCTGCACTGATTTCCCTGGAGCAAATTACCTCTATATCAGCACCGGAGACAGGCGGTAACCTGCCTGATGGGGAGCTGAGGGTGAGACACATGGAGCCACACTGGTGAAGCAGAAAGAGAGAGACAGGGGTGGGCGGACCTGCAAGACCGCTCCAATTTTCTTGGAGGTCAACTACGCGCGCGCACATGCACACCAGCCAATTACATATCATGGGGGGGGGGGGGTCTTGAAAAGATTCTGTTTTATTCATATCTGCAGAATGGATTTCAATTTCCTGACATACATGGTTTAGAGCTCTTTGGATTAGACCGTAACATTGTGACATCTAAAACTGAGGCGCTGGCGGTTTGCTGTTGAAGGTGTTTGGCCTTGAACACCAGCTCCATTTGTCTCTGCATTAGACCTTCATTTCGAGAAGTTAGATTTAATCGTCTTAGTGAATACCAATAGGTCTGCAACTAACGATTATTTTCCTTATCAATTCATTTTAGTGGTGAAAACTGCCCATGGTAAGGTCCCAGACCTCAATTTGGCATCGTAAAATGTTTAGTTTTTTCTTACCAACAGAGCAAAACTCAATGATATTCCGTTTAATATCATAGAGGACAGCGAAAATAAGAAAACATTCACATTTGAGGAGCTGGAAGCAGTGCATTTGTGCCGTTATGGCGTTTAAAACAAATAACTGAAACAATTAATGGATTATCAAAATTTTTGCAGATGAAATTTATGCTGATCAAGTAATTGATCAGTTGTTTCAGCGCTATTGTCTAATGCTCTCCTAGGAGACAGGTGGGAGGATGAAGTCACGCAGAAGTGCAGAAGATGTCCCGCATGTGCAGGGCCTGAGGACACTGAGGTCATGTCCTCTATTTTTATTGTATTTTTACATCATATAACTAAAAACTTCACTAAATAACTAAAAATAATTCATAAATAAAATATTCAGGATTTCCCCGGCAGAATAGAAGGATGCAAACAGGATTTAGAAATCCATACTGGGAAATAGAATTTAGAGAAAATATAACTACACCTTTTTCTAACTAAACAACGACCAGGTTTCCAGACTTTATTATTATGTATCTTGGCATTTTTTTTCAAGGTTTTATTTTTTGTCAAAGAAACAACTGGGAGAATTTTTTATTGTGTTCAGCCGACAGTTGAAAAGAGTAACTCCACTTCAGCTGATGCACTTCTGCTTTTTCAGGTCTTAAAATGGCATCAGTTCACCTCAAGCAGAAGGCCAATTAACTTATAGCCTCTTCTGCCAAGTCATTACGCTTTTATACGGTTTGTGTGCAGTTCTTGGTCGTAAACTTTAATGGCATCGGTATGGCCTTAGTATGAGAATGAAGCAAGCCATTAATATTAATGATTTAAATACACAATGTGTTTTTTTTCTTAGCGTCGCCCAATCAGGGGTATCCAATAATATTAAGGCTGCAGGAAAACAACCAACATTTGGTGCAAAGGCGTGGAGGATGTTTGCGGCACTAATAATTAGTTTGGACAATGAAAGCGTTGCATATAATTCTTTGTTTTATGGCCAAGGTGGCTGCAGCCTGTGGCGAGTATGAGGAGCTGGCAGTAAGATAGATACTGAAAACACAATTGCCTAATCTTCTAATGTACCTCGGCGCTTTGATGCAGTTGAAGGTGTTTGCGGGCGGGACAGGGGTTGGACATTACCTCACTCTGAACGCTTTCTGGGGGAGAAACGAGCGAGTAATTAGCTGATTAGAGGCCCGTCAGAGGAGCCCAGCCTCCAGCCAATCCCAGCTCCCAGCGGCCTGCAGGGGTGGCGGAGGACGGGCTGATGGAGTGAGACACATACCTCTGTGGTTTGTGAAGTCGGTGTGGGACGCCAGGGCCGGGGTGTGTAATCTAGGTGTACTTCAAGGAAACGGATCGAGAGATGCGCACGCAGACGTCAGTAATTCAGGGGGTCTGTCCGGTAAAACGCTTGTTCTAAGGACAAAAGTTCGTTAAGACACAACTTGATAACGTATTAATGCCCATTTTTGAGCAGCTTCCAACTTGTGCTGCGACCGGAGGCCATATGAGCTTGTGACTGGAGGAGGCTCCGCTGTCCGCGCGCTGACGCACGGCTCAGGTGCGCCGAGCTCGACGCGCTTGTTGCTCGCGGTGAGACGCCGCAGTCCGTCCGACGGAAGCCGTCATGGACAACTCGAGAAACTTCAGAATCGACGCCCTGCTCGCCGATGAGACTAACCGCGGGAGCCGCGAGCTCTCGCCCGGTCTGAGCAGCGACAGCCCGGCAGGCAGCCCGGTCTCCTGCCGCCGCGCCGACACACCGTCTCCGCGGGCCGCACATCTTCAGACCGGAATGATCCACAAACCGGGGATCCTAAATCTCCCGCATCCAGGGCTCGCTTCAATTCCCGGCATGTATCCTGCACCCATGTACCCACTGTCGGCGTTGGGGGGCCAGCACCCCGCGTTTGCATACACCGGTTTCACACAGCTGACACAGACCTACCCGGAGCACCTGAAGGCGGCTGCCATGGCGGGATCTCTGGAGCACTGGATCCGTGCTGGGATCATGATGCCGCGACTGCCAGATTACAGCTGTAAGTATGATCACATGGGATTATTTTATAGATCCAAAATATCCAAACTTTTAAACTGAAAGGCCAAATAAACTGAGAACATCGACACGTTGCTGCTTTTAAGGAAGGGAGAGGATTTCACTTGACTTCTGAAGTAGTGAACACAAACACTGACTATTAAATCAAATGAGGTCATTTATAATAATTATTAGTAGTAGTAGTATATGGAATTATTAAAAATAATAATAATAATAATAAAACAGGCCTAATTAATCATTATATGTTATTATATGTCATATTGTTTTTGCTTATTTTTTGTTTGGTTTCTTGTTTTAATTTTCAGAATAATTAAAGGTTACCACTGATTTAGTATTTAAATTATATCACTGATTAGCAGGTCTGCTACAGATGGTTTGATTTTCTATGATTCAGAGTTTTTTAATAAAAGCAAAATATAATTCATATAATTTTGTTGATCAGACACAGAAACGGTCAGTTTAAATGTTTGGATTTCTTTATTCAAGCTGAAAAAGCACGCTGTCCTAAAATAATTTCACAGCCAGTATAATTATAAATTACAACCTACTTCTGAAAGCAAGCTTTCCAAGCCATGTGCTATAGTATTTGATTCAAGGTAAGGCCGGAGATCTTCATACATTTTATGTAGCCATACATTGTGCACACAGCACACTGCCTTTAGGATACTGCTTATCTGTGTGTCATATTTTCATTTTGGCCCGTTTATTCCTCTATAAATGCCAACCTGATGAAAATTGTCTTTGTGTGATGAAGGAACTATAAACAAACAACTAAAACTTTCTGTAGTTCATCAATAAAATCTCAAAAGCCTTCATTGAATTTTCATTAAGTTAATGGCATGCCTGTGTTTTTATGGCCTCTGCGCCTGCTTCTGCCTTGTCCCCCCGTTAACAATAAACTGGAGTAAAGCTATTATAGTTAATGATGGCCAGAGAGTGCGAGCATATGTGTGCCTGTTCCCACCCACAAAATTACACTGAACTTCCTACGCCCTTGGTATTATATAAATAAAACTAAGTGGCAGTTACTGGCCAAATATTTTGGACACATTTAAGACTTGAATCTTCTCTAAATGCCATATATTTCAAAATAAGTTGAATTATTAAAAAAAAAAAACATAAAACCTCTACTGAAAATTGAGGCTCTTTTGGCGGATATCAAATAAGAAATGTTGTCATAAAATATCTGTAACCTAGACTGATAACTCTGCTCTTCCTCCTCCAGCCCCTCAGTCTGGTCTGTTGGGGAAGTGTCGGAGGCCCCGCACCGCCTTCACCAGTCAGCAGCTGCTGGAGCTGGAGAACCAGTTTAAACTAAACAAGTACCTGTCCAGACCCAAACGCTTTGAAGTGGCCACCTCACTCATGCTGACTGAAACACAGGTAAGACAGACCAGTCCTGCACTTCACGAGCCAAGAAGATTAATTTCAAGTGAGAGAAAGAAAACAGCAAGTGAATAGAAACTGCAGCTGCAGGACAGCCGCAGCACGCTCATCCAACTGAATAACTGCATTTTAACAGACTTGTTCTTCACTAAGGGAGAGCAGGTACATTTCTTGATCAACTCATGTAAGTAACAGACTTGTAATTCATTTAGTTTCATTATGTATTTTTGACTTAACTGGGAAAGCTTAACTGAAATCAGAAATCTCTTTTTCAACGGTGTCCTGGCGGAGCTATGCAGCAATAAATATGAGTTACAGACAAACAGCAGAAGACAAATAACACAATTAAACTGAAATTTGATTATAATATGATGAATAATATTTCTAATACAATCATGTGAAATATTTCATCCTAGAAAATTATATAAATGACACCTTAATGCAACCTGAGCTGTTTAAAACCATAAAAAGAAGTATAAAACAATCCATTAGTAGCAAGTGTGTCACTCTGCAGTGTCTGCGTGAAACCTGATTATCTGCTCGTCAGACTGTGACTGTGTAGTGTGATGAGGAGCCCGATGATGAAAAATGTTCCATTTTTCCACTGAGGAAAGAATTTACCTTCACTGGTGCATAGTACAGCCGTGGTCTCTGTCATGAAACAAGTCTCTGTTTCAATTTCTCCAGGATGAAATTACCCAAAACATTCTGTTATCAGCACGACCTCCGGGCCACAAAACTCGACCTGCCAGGACTCAGGGATGACGTTCATGGAAAATTAAGTGACAATTGCCCAATTTATGACAGGAATATAATTAACTAATCTAACACTCCCACATTCCAGGATATGGACTGATTCAAGACTCTGAACTCTTGACACAAGAACAAAGGAACTGACGTTGTCATGTTGAATTAAATGTATATTAATTAATTTGCCTCTGAAAGGTGCTGAAGGCACTGAAGTTTTATTTAAATTTTTATTATGCTGATTGTGGTGCAGATACAATGCGAATTGAACAAACAGGAATAGTTTACACCTTCACCTATTCTGTTTTACTTACTTAAGAGAGACATATATGTGGATATACATATAGAGATCTATGTGCATGGGCATGTGCTTGTTTGCTTTTCCTCTTTGGAGAGAGACAGATAGAGACATCCCTGTGATCAAAGGAACACTGTTGTATATTGATTTTAAATGTAGCTATTTGCTTTTTAGTGTCAATAGGAAAAGAAAAGCAAATATATAGATCTACAGAATTTTTTATTCAGCAATAAATTATTAAATTATTTGCAAAACTGGGAAACCTCAAGGATAGGCATAGAGAGAAAACACTTCAATCAAACATAAGGGCAGTTTATAGAATTGCTTCCGTTGCAGAACTGCAGCTGATAGATGTAATAACAAAAAATATGTTAAATCTGTTCAGACAAACTCTGGACTGTATTTCCTTAAACATGACACTTATTTTCTTTGCTTCATTGCCCCTTGGCAGGTCAAGATCTGGTTCCAGAATCGGAGGATGAAGTGGAAACGCAGCCGGAAGGCGAAGGAGCAGGCCACCGCCTCGGCCCAGTCTGAGACCCAGCGACTACGCAGGGGTGGGAAAACAGCCACCGACAAATCTGATGAGAGCAGACGAGCTGCGGATCCAGACGACAGAGAGATGGATCTTGATCTGGAGGATGGAGAAGAGGAGGAAGAGGACGAGGACGAGGAGGAGGAGGAAGAGGAGGAAGCCCAGCATGGTTTTCCTGTTGCTATGGGGAACAGCGTTGGGTTGCCACGATCCACAGACTTCTTGCAGCGCAGCACCGACATGGGCTACAATCCCCACACCCCTTTCTCTGACGAGGAGCTGGAGGGGGTGCAAGTAGGAGGAGGTGACAGGAAGATCGGGGCAGGACTGTGAAAAGACACCCAGGAAACACCTGTTTGTTGTCCCGAGTGTTACAGAGATGTTACACTGGGTCATGTCTGTGTCTGTGGTCACTAGAGAAGACGATTTCCAAACTTAAAGATCTTTGTCTGGTCTGCTCTGTGAATGTTTATGGGTCCCCATCAGGACATTTGCTGGAATCACTAATTATTCACACAGCTACCAAACACACGCAGGATTGTGACACAAATATACTGTATAAACCGTCTGTGTACTGTACATTTCGTAGCATGCCGAAAACAAGGTGCTCATTTCCTCCCTAAATTTAGCTGTTTTCATGAGTCTCTGCCAATCACCTTCTGGTCACCTTGTCTTTGCTCCGTTCACTGACAGCTGGAGCTCCACCCAGTGAACACACATGACTACATGAATGAATGATGGTGGAGTACGATAAGTGAACTGTGGTGCATTCAGACAGCTTGAGAATGTACAGCAGGTGCAGCTTCCGCTGCATCATGATGACAAAAAAAAAGTCAAAGTTAAACAAGCTGTGTGGCGTAAGCTTAGAAACATCTGCTGCTTTGGATGTTTTTGGGTAAATACTTTGCAGAGTATTCAATGTATTCCATTTATTTTTGTGCATTTTGTGCAAATATTGATGTTTTCCTTTTGTGTTTGTTTGTTCTTGATGATGTTCATGAATTTGTTCTCTGTCACTTACATGTAAATGAACTTAATTTATTTGAGCGATTTCAAAGATGAATCATACGTGCATTTATCTAAAACTTGTTTGTGGTGTAACTGTGAAATAAAGCAATGACAGCAAAAAAATAAAATAAAAAAGGGAAAAATGTATATATTTTTTTTCAATGTTCCTGATTAGTTTTAAATAAGTACATTTAAAAATGACTGATAACAGAACGTTATTATACGAACAGCACGTGTGAATGAGTTCTTTCCGCTCTTCTTAATATGCTTCTATATTCTAAGATGAAGAAGAAAAGAGCAAACAGTCTAAACACGGCGGTGCTTTGAGCTAAATGCTAACGTCAGCATGCAAACATGCTGATATCTATGTTTACTATGTTCACCATCTTAGAGTGTAACTTGCTAACATTTGCTAATTAGCACTGAACACAACGTACAGCTGAGGCTGGTGGGAATGTCATTTGTTTTGCAGGAAGTTGGTCAAGCACAAAAGAAGAAGACATTCTTGTCTGATGGAGCTAAATATAAAGTCAGGGGACATGAATGTGCCTAATTTCATAGCAATTCATAAAATAGTTGTAGAGAAATTTCTCCCAGAACCACCAATGATCAAAGGATCACCAAAGTCAGTAGGCCTCATTCTCTGGGGGCCATGAAATTGTGAACTAAAAAATCCTGGCAATCCATCCAGCAGAAGTTGAGATATTTTAGTCTGGATCAAAGTGGTGGGCTGACCAGCCAACAGGCCAACATTGCCATCAAAAACCACGTTAAAACAGTTATGACGAAAAGACAGAAATACCACAAAGGTCCATCTCACTGACAGGAAAATTGCCCATGTTTTCATTAAAAATCCGACATAATGGAGAAAAAAAACCTTTTTCCTTCCTGCTTGTCCGCAGCCACTGCGCTGCCTCTGCTTGCAAAGCAAAAGTCATTCTCGGTTCATAGTTTTAATTTATTACAAAGGCTCTTAGATATTAATTACTCAGTGGGGTTTACTGATAGCCAAATAATTAAGTTAATGAAGAGGAAGTAAAGCAATCAAAAGCCTGATGGTGATGTCACACGGGCCCACTTTAATTTCCAAGAGCAACAGCATGATGAGTGTGTGTGTAAGGGCGTTTTATTGGGCAGCCATGTAAAGGTTGTGATTAAAGAGCAGATTGGAGGACATGCAGTATGGTGTCATTTAGACCCTTGTCAGACCACAGTCACATGTTTATATAGTGATTAAATGCATTCTTAAATGGCTGGACAGACACAAACAAAGCAGGGCTGTGCAATGATTGGAAGTGCCTTTAAACACTGATGGTTTCTGGCAGAAGCTGAATCACCTAATCTGCTCAAAAACAATAAGAAACTTTAAGAGTCTCAAGGCTATGTATGAAATCGGAAATGTTTTTTTCCAAAAAGTATCAGTAATAATCTATGAAATTATTCAAATATCTTTGAAGGAGAAATTAACCAAGTCTCAGACTACAACAGACGTAGGCCTGATTTCCAATTTTCACCAGGATATGTGACTTCAATTTAAGCAAAATAATCTGAGTTTACAGTGAGAAAGCAGATTAAAAGTATCACATTTCACCGGCTTATTGTGGTTGTGATTTATTGGGTCATGTGTGGTCCTGATTGTCCCACAGAGTAACCGCCAAACTAAGTCAGTACACTTTTTAAAAACTGTATTTGTATGAAAGTAATCTATGAGAGACCTTTACTAGATTGGTGGTTTAGGAGTTGATGTTATTTTACTTTAACATGCAATTAACTTTATATGCTAAATCATCCACTTACATATAGTGTATCACTTACATTTGTTTTTCTGTCTCATCTATCCCCATATTATACAGTTTTTGAGCAGATAAATGCAAAGTCCAAAGAAATTCAACAGATAGTTATTTCAAGTCAGTTTTATTTGTGTTTTAATTTGACCGTATTTTGTCATTTAATTTGAAGAACCTGGTGTCTGTGACCTGAACAGAGTGTTTTTTTCACTTTATTACATGCTTTAGTTTTGTAGCTGTTACCAAACATGGTGCCACCATAGTATAGGGTCACAAATTTTGGCAGCTGTGATTTCGGTGTAGGTTATTGAAATTAGTCACCCGTCAGATTCAGTGACACGTGAGGACCAACTATATAAAAAACTGCAAAGTGTGGGGGCTGTGTTTGGTAACAGCTAACATAACAAAGCATGCAATATCGTATGATTAAAAAAAACATTGTCAGTGGCAAGACAGCTGAAATTCCCATTTAGGTCACTGAATCTGATGTGTCACAAAATGTGGTGTAACGCCTTAAAGGGCTTTACAGTCTGTGCTAACGTAAGACAGCCTCTATTGGGGAAACATAGAAGAAATCTTTGCTAAAGCAACAGAGGGATGGGAAAATGAAGATCCACACAATGAGAAATGCTCTGGAGTAACTGTCTGCGGTTGAAGAGCTAAACGTGCAGCCGTTTGTGTGACAGCGCAGCTTTAACCTGGGAAAGGCCTACCACTAATTGATAACTAATCTGAAGCTGCAAACTCATGCAGGCTCAGAAGCATCGAATAAGGCCACCAGCTGCATGTTTAACTTAAAGGACTTCAGAGGGGTCCTTAATTGAACTTTTCAGACTTGATTTAATAGGTCAGAACAGAATGCATAACAAGCCTGCAGACTGAACCTCTATCAAACTGCAGCTTTTAATTTGGCTGATGAAAAATCATGCAAATCAATAGGAGGTCATTTAGTTGTGTGACTTGTCAGCTGCATGACAAATGCCATTTGGCCTGTTTTACGACACAGGCCCCTCTGACACAGTTCAAAAATCACAGCTAATTGATAAGGCAGTGGATCAATATATATGGAAGTCATTGATTAAGTTTCTCTACTAATTTAATCTGAATACACCAGCCATGTTGATTAAAGAAAAGATCCCTGCGTAAATTACAGTTACTGCAGATAAAACTGCAGTTTTCTCGGCTGCCCGCCTCAACAAATGTGCTGACGGCCTTCCTACCTATGTCTTTTTTTTTTTCCTTTCCTTTTTTAACCAATAATGCATAGTGAAGCCTGTGCCTTTCTATAAAAATATTTCACTGTCTATTGAATCACTCAAGTCACCCCTGAGACGTCAGCTCGGCCCTCAAACACCGCCCGGTTACCAGAACCCTCCTTTTTGCTTTGTTGGATTGTAAATCAGGGGGCCCTTAAAATATTTACACCCTGTAGTTTAATTAATCAGCGAAATGTCGGGCTCATTACGTAAATATGAACAGATTGTGCGATCTTTTAACGTAATCGCACGCATCGGTGCAGGTTTTGCCCGGGCCCCTGTCCTTTCACTTAACTAATGGGTCGAGCACAGGAGTGAGTGACGGGGCCCAGTAAATTCACATCTGTCCGACTCAAAACGGCGTCCCAACGCATGAAAAAGCCACCGTTTTCTGCCAGTAAAGTTTATTGAAATGGCGCGTTCATGGGCGCCATTTATTGCTGCAGGAAGTGCACGTTACAGGTGTTTCACCAAATTACCAGGTGACACGGTGACGCTGCTCGCGACCCTCCTGGGTGTCAGTGTAACCTTCAGTTCTGCAGGAAGACTGAACCAGCATCGAGCAAAAAAAAAAAAAAAAAGAACAGGCTGACAGGTCTGGGTCATTTTATTGTAGGTTAAATCAGTTTGAGCTGAAACTAAAGAATGCACCAAGTCTTTAAAGGTTTTATTTATCATGAGCGTTGTTCAGATCGATGAGTGAGAGCACCACAGCGCAACACCGTTTAGATAATCATGTGAGCGATATATGCACAAAACTAAAGTAAGTCATTAGGAGTGAAGCGTTGCTGCTCAAGAGCCTTAGCATCAAAAACAGAAGTTGAGCAGTGAGTCAAAAGTTAAACAAGGCAAGTCAAACTATGCCACTGAAACAATATTAATCTAAAATATAAAACGTATTATTTTCACAACGTCGTGTCACCGGAAATGTTATAGGGGAATGAAACGTGTCCCAACATGGTCCACGTCGGCCCTCTTGTGGCGAAATGAAAGACGACACTTCGCCTGGGTCAATTTAAAGCAGAGACTGGACAAAACAAGAAGACACATTGGATGCTTGTGAAAGTAATACTGCAGTAAGGGTAACAAGTTGATCATCCGTCCATAACTTTCCCCAAACAGGCTGTTTCTGCAGCTTTTAGTTGAGTGTGTGTTTTATGAAGCATGAATGAACACATGACATTTGTGTGTAATGCGATGTGTAAAATTAGTAGCCTATAGCTGCTGCTGCTACTGCTGCAAAAGGGCACCAGGATCCTGTTTCAGTTCTGAAGGAAACAGAGATCTGTAATATTTGGGATTAGTATAAAAAATATAGCTTAGTTCAATCTGGAACAATCCATCCTCACATTATATACTGTATATAGCTAGTAGTGGTAGTATAGGCCTAGTATCGATGTGTCATATTTCCAGTTTTAGATAACTACAATTGCATTTTAACTTGTAAAACCTATAGTTATATTACTATACAAATAATATTTTAGTTATATCACAAGATAATTGACATTTCTAAATGTGGTCAAATAAAGATATTACATTATTACTGGGTTAGAACTATACCAGTGATATCAGTTTTAATTTTTTAGTCATAATCTAAATGGAGATATCGGGACATCTGAGGATATATAGATGGTCAATGGTCAATTCTTACAAGTCAGAATGTAATTAAAGATACCTTAAAGTTTTGAGTATTAATAAAGGAGTTGCAGATATATATAAAATGATAAAACGGCTTGTCTGATGTCTTGTTCTTCTTCTTCTTCTAAGTATTATTGTTGTTGTAGTACAAATAGTCGACCTATACCGCCTAACCTGAGTTTTTCCTGTTTGCGGATAAAAATGCGCATTTTCTGCGCCCTATGACTCTTTTGGGGTGCGCTTGTGTGTCGGGGGCGGGGCGACCTCAGCAGGGCGGGTCTTTGTAGTTTCGAAGCACATGAGGAAGCAGCAGTGAATGAAAACGCTTGTAGAGATTTGACTCACGTGTTTTCGAGTTAAGCGACGTGACGACTGAAGCAGAAACCCGACTGTGTGGACTTAACGCGGTCACTGTGAACATGGCCTCCTCGGAGCTCGGTGAGAGGGTTTTTTTTTTTGTTTTTCTTCATATTTAATTTATTCGCTTTCGGCCCCATAAAGTTTTGTCCTGCGACACGCATGATGCTAACTCTGGCTAACACGAGCCAACGTGTTCAGCTTCACCTCGGTGTTGCGTCTGTGAAAATGAGTCTTTGTTAAGCCTCCTCTTTCTTTATCTGTCGTTGCAGCGCTTTTGAGTGTGTCCGACAAAACTGGACTGCTGGACTTTGCCAGGCGGCTGGTGGCTGTGGGTCTGTCTCTGGTGGCCTCAGGGGGCACTGCCAAAGCCCTGCGCGACGCTGGACTTGCTGTCCGGTGGGTGCTGAAGTGGTCCTTACAGTTACAAGTTAAATCCACTGCAGCCGTGTTTGCTTAGCCCGCACCCTAAATGCAACAGCTGCTTGTGGGTGGCCTTGTCTAACCTGTCAGGGTCTCTGCTGTGTGTCAGGGATGTGTCTGAGCTGACTGGACACCCGGAGATGCTCGGAGGCAGAGTGAAGACCCTCCACCCTGCTGTCCATGGAGGCATCCTGGCCAGAAACACCCCCACTGACACGGCAGACGTGGAGAAGTTGGGCTACAGCCTGGTCAGGTGGGCGAAGAAACCTTTTAAACGCACAGAAAAGCACACTTTTTAAAATGGTCCCGGCTTTGCAACAGCTTGGGGGATATTTAGACTTATTTACAGTTTGAGGTTGAAAAGCTGAATTAGAAATATTTCCTGCAAATCCCAGTTAAATCGAAGAGCATCACATGCTGCTGATGCAGTTAGAGTGTAGGCTTGTGTTGAGCCATTTGGAAGCACATGTAGTTGATTTAGCAGCCGGGTAATCGGGAAACTGCTGCACTTGGGACTCTCATTTGTTTAGGACTGGAAGAATGTGATTAGATCAGAGGTTTCACTGTGTTGTCATCAGGCAGTTAAACTACACACTTGATTAAAGTCTGATAGAGGACAGAACTTGGTTCACACTTGATAGAAATATCCATTTATTTCTGCTGAAGTCTTTGTTTGCACATGATAAAGGAGTCGAGGTTGACTGGATCATCTGATTTTGGGTGGAGGATTAAGTATGAAGCTCACACTGTAGGACAGCTGATGTTTGTACAGGGAATCGCACTGACAAGTAGTTCAGGAGATGCTTGTTATTTAAATAGCAGCAATGCAACAGTAATAAATACTTACCTTAACAGACCTACACAACAATGTTAACCCTTTATCGGGCAAGTGATCATAAGCAGGCCCAAATCTGTAATGTTGAATATTGAAGGCAAATGTAACTAGTTGTGCTGAAATGAGTCAACTGATGAGTCAATTCGATGAATTCAGTTCGCAGTCGATTTCTAAAAGTCATCTATTAAAGAAGACAAATGCCAACATATGCTGGTTTCAGCTTCTCAAATGTGAGGTTTTGCTTCTTTTCTCTGATTTTATTAAATTTTAAATTTGGACGTTTTGGATTTTGGACTGCTGGTTGGACAAAAGGAAGCGTCGGAAGACGTCATCTTGGGTTCTGAGAAATTTCGAAGGCGTTTTCACAATTTGTAGATGTTTTAGCCAAAATTATTAATTGAGAAAAAGAATCAACAGATTGATCAATGAAAGTCGTTGATTTTTGGGACAGAGAATCCCACAAGTTTTTTCCACCTTAAAATAGATGAGCGAAAAATGTGATAAAGTCAGGAGACTTCAGATTGGGAGGTAGACCGACAGTAAGTTCCTCTAACTCTATAAAGTTGTTTGTCCCACAACCTTAAGAAATGGACTGTGACTGAGTTTAGTTGGGTAAAATGTGAGCACATGAGGATCCATGTGCACGTTGCCTCACATGTTCCCTTTAATCTACGTAATGGCCCAGTTGATGTCATAACCAGACAGATTTTTATTTTTCAAATAACTGGTAGTCTTCTAGTCCTGTGTGTGTGTGTGTGTGTGTATTTATTCTGTGTTTGCTCATGTAAAGAGTGGTGGTGTGCAACCTCTACCCATTTGTGAAGACCGTCTCTAACCCGAACGTTACAGTGGAAGATGCTGTGGAGCAGATAGATATCGGTGAGTCTCGCAGATGAGATTGTGTCCATGTAGTTTCAGAATATCAAGGTAAATTTCCTTAATAACTGTAAAATAATGCTTGTAAAATCAGGGAACCCAAAGATGAATCTGTGGCATCATATTTAAAACTTAATTTGTTCTTCTTTCCCACCTCACTAATATGAAAAACACTATGATTATTAGCATGTCTATTCAAATAATTGTGTGGTTTTTGTTTTTTTAAATTCTTTTCCAGGTGGTGTAACTCTGTTGAGAGCAGCGGCCAAGAATCATGCTCGGGTCACCATAGTGTGTGATCCTGCTGACTATTCGCTGGTTGCCAAGGAGATGGAGAGTTCAGGAGACAAAGATACAACCCTGGAGATACGCAGGACTCTGGCCCTCAAAGTAACATGACTATTTAATTTTAGTTTTTTTTTTTTTGTTTGTGCTAAATTTATGAACAAGAATGACAAATTGTCCTCTTCCCCAATAAAACCTAACTCTTGGAAATATTGGTGTCTTTTGAAGATGGTGAAAAAAAAATCTAAATTTAAGTGCTCAAAGTGTGTCAACGTTCTAAAATGGCGCTTTAAAAAAGTATTTAATGTTTTTACAATGTGTGTGTTTTAAACTCAAATAATAGGCCTTTTTTTTGCAGCAGCTTTTTTCCTGAATACTTATTTGGTTTTGAATTGAGAATCAAAGTATTGCGCTAGAGCTGAAAGGACTCGAACGACAGAAAATTAAACACCAACACTTTTGATAAGCGTATTATTATTTATTTATCTATTTATTAATAAAAAATGGTTCCAGTTTCACGATTAAAGTTGTTTTCTGTAAACTGGGTATTTGTGGGTTTCAGCTTTGGGAAAATATGATCTGCATTTTTCCGCAAATTATTTTTCTGACCAAATTACTCATAATTGTCAGACTATTGATGATAAAAATAATAGTTACAGCCCTCTATTACATTAATTTAGTCTTAAAAATGAACTCTCTTAAACCTGTTGATGTCCCTGTTTAACTATACCAAAAATAACAACTTTGAGATGTGAAAGGGGGACCAGGACAGATCGTTTCCTGATTTCATTTTTCTGTTATGTTGCTGTGCTGATAAGGTGCCATTTCAAAGTCGGAAGGACTTAAATTGTGTGTTGCTATCAGCCTTCCTTCATCTTGTAATCACATCTACCTCTAACATCCATTTCAATCCTCTGTCACTGTTCAGACTTGTTCCTGTCTAATTTCAGTTGTGAACAAAGACTCGCAGGTTGGAATAAGAGGTGAATCATCTTAAACTAATGGTTGCACAACAGTAACCACATGCATTCTCAGGAAACATACCAGGAGGTTTCTGAGGCAGAAGTCAGTTAATATAATGAATATGCTGATCATGTCACTCACTTTAGACAATTCCCTTTCATAGTCACCAAATTGCGTCTTTCTCAGTACTAATTTAATCCGATAAAAAGGCACAAGGATGGTCACCAAGCAAACGTTGCTGCCGTGCTCTTCTGCTTTTTGTTGTTTGCTTAAAGGTGAGGTTTGGTGCTGAAATATGTGTTTAGGTTACAGAGTTCACTACATACTTTGTGATTATACCCACCTAAATAATGCAGATACAGTTGTCATAAAATAGCCACCTTCTTGTATTACTGTTAATTGTCTAGTCTAGTTATAACTCTGGTTTTGGTAGATGATGTGTATATGTTTTGGAATTGTTTTGTTTTTTTCTCATGCTAGTGTACTATATGTTGATCTTCAGGCCTTCACGCACACAGCGCAGTATGATGAAGCCATATCGGACTACTTTCGTGGACAGTACAGCCGTGGTGTTTCCCAGCTGCCTCTGCGCTATGGCATGAACCCTCACCAAGCACCCGCCCAACTCTACACCCTGCGCTCAGCCCTCCCCCTCAAAGGTAGACCCACATCACTGTCTCAACTGACTGGTCACTTGTTTAATGATTTTGTCTTTTAAAGGAATAGTTTTACATTTTGGGAAATGTGCTTATTTGCTTGCTGGCAAAGAGTTAGGTGAGAAGATTGATACCATCCATCTGGTAAATAAAAGGCTACAGCCAGCAGCTGCTTAGCTTAGCACAAAGACTGGAAACGGCTAGCCTGGATCGGTAAAGGAAACATAATTAGACTACTGTTCAAAACTTAGATTACTGGTACAGCGCTTTGGGAACTGTTTCGGTTGAAAAAGCGCTATATAAGAAAGAGTCCATTTACCATTTACCATAATCCACCTACCAGCACCTCGAAAGCTGCCTAATTACCACCTTATATGTAGTTTGTTTAATTTGTACAAAACTTGAATTGTAAAAATGACAATTCATCATTTTATGGAGGCTGAGGTGGCAGACTATTTTTTTTTTTTGTCTTGGCACTAAGTAATCTGGAGTCTCAGCTGGTTCACTCGGAGCCAAGAATTAGTCCAGCACATTACCACTTGCATGTTGGTTTTTGTACGAACTAAAACAATATATAACATGTTAATTAGTTAGCTTTGCCAGTAACGGACAAATATGAGAGTCGTCATCTAACTTTCTGCCATAAAGCGAATAAGTATATTTTAACTTGTGGTCTTGCAGCAGAGGAAAATCACAAGGTCAACAAAGTTTAGATGACCAATAAAGTCATCTAAACTTGAGTTGTTTTTTTTGTTTGGCCTGTCAATATCCCTGTCACAATAACATGATCATGCTAACCGCTAAAAGAAATCAAATCGTATGTGATATTGAAGGTACTTCTTTTGACAGGAGGACAGTGAGATAATTCAGATGTGCAATTATCCCCATGTTGCTAATTTCCATAGAAATGCACAAAAGTACGAATACTGTAATTTCTTGTTAAATGTCATTAATTTTTGCTTCTATTCCTGTCACTGCCTCCTCTCAGTGGTCAACGGTTCCCCTGGATTTATCAACCTGTGTGACGCTCTGAACGCCTGGCAGCTGGTCAGAGAGTTGAAGAGTGCCCTCGGCATGGCTGCTGCCACCTCCTTCAAACATGTCAGCCCTGCTGGTAGGATGGAAAGAGACATGCAGACACACTCTTAACATTATAAATTTGTACTTGGAATTAAGTATTAATTTGCCTTTCTTCTGAAGGAGCTGCAGTTGCAGTTCCTCTGACTGAGGAGGAGGCCAAAGTGTGCATGGTGCACGACATGCTGAAGGATCTCACCCCGCTGGCTACGGCCTACGCCAGGGCAAGAGGTCAAAAACAAATAATTATGTGGTAGATAACATGGAGTATTTTATATGTTGCTACATAGAATTGTATTAACTCCTCCGTCATCCTCAGGTTCAGACAGGATGTCTTCTTTTGGAGACTTCATCGCTGTGTCAGATGTGTGTGATGTTCCCACTGCCAAGATTATATCAAGAGAGGTAAAACCCACATGTCAAAGAACAACTACAGATGAAAAAGAATGAGTTTTTTTGGGGGGGGTTTGTTTTTTGATGTAACATAGTTCAACTTGATTGCTCTCAGGTGTCCGATGGTATCATTGCTCCTGGTTACGAGGAAGAGGCGCTCAAGATCCTCTCCAAAAAGAAGAATGGCAAGTACTGTGTGCTTCAGGTGAGCGATTTGTCCTTTTTTTAAAAATAAGGATGATTAAGAATCCACATTTAATTAAATTCTGTTTAACGATAATGATTAATGATGTGTTTCTTTGCCCCAGATGGATCCAGACTATGAGCCCGATGAGGCTGAGGTGAGAGTGTTGTTTGGTCTCTATCTCAAACAACAAAGGAACGGAGGGCTCATCGATAAGGAATTCTTCAAGAATGTTGTTTCCAAGGGCTCGGTGAGTATTTACTTTCATATTGTATTTTAAATATTTTTTTCATTGATGGCACAATCAAAGTGGTCCCCCTTTGTGATTGTTTCTGTGTCCACAAGCTGTCTGCGGAAGCTGTGCGCGACCTCACTGTGGCAACCATCGCTGTCAAGTACACGCAGTCCAACTCTGTCTGCTATGCTAAAGCTGGTCAGGTAAGAATGGTCTGGTAAAAGCAGGAGAAAGGGATCCGGATGAACCATTAGTTGTTTTTGTTTTTTTCTCTCTCAATGTTTTCTCTCTGTGCCTCGTAGGTCATTGGTATTGGTGCCGGTCAACAGTCTCGTATCCACTGCACCCGGCTGGCAGGTGACAAAGCTGATAACTGGTGGCTGAGACACCACCCTCGTGTCCTGGGCATGAAGTTTCGCAGTGGTGTGAAGCGAGCAGAGATGGCCAACGCAATCGACCAGTATGTCAGTGACACCATTGGAGAGGTATGGTGGTAACATATATAGAGTTGGCTTGGACTTGCTCTATATTAACAAGTGCTATATAAATAAAATTGAACTGAATAACAGTGGGCACCGCACACTTTTAAGATAAGTGTCGACTCCATGCAGCACAGATGTTAAGCAGTTCTCAGGAACGGGTTGTACAACTAAATAACTGTTCAGTGATTCACAGGAAAGCTAAATCTTCAAGCATCTTTCAGTTTATTCAGTAAATTTTTGAGTTTGTAAAGAAAAATAAACACGGCTATTTTTTTGAACAGCCTAACATTCCTTTTTCTTCACTTTCTGTAAAGTAATAACATTTATAAATTTTTCTTCATGTTTTGATTTGGAATAGAATGTACAGTGTTCCCAGTGCATTTGCGTGTATGGGAATAAAAGCTATAAGGATTTTGAGCTTTACTCACTTTTCTAAACACTTATTTTGAACACAACTGTATATAAACTGCTTCAGAGTATTTTTATTAAGTGGATAATCAAGCAGCGTAATGTTACCCGTGTTAGTGACTAGTTATTCTCATCAGGTTAGGTATCGGCTGCTCAAAGCAGAGAGACAGTAAGTTGGCAATGGCTACATTAGATTTCACTTTGTTTTCACCTGGATAGATCAGTTAAAATTCAGTCTGCTCCGATGTTCAATGTCTTGTCTTATCACAAAAAATGCCAAGTTTGGAGACATTGAAAATAAATGGAAGGTCCTGTATTGTGTGTGTGTGTGTGTGTGTGTGTGTTTCTGCTGACAGGGCCCAGACCTGGCCGTTTGGAAGTCAATGTATGAGGAGGTGCCTGAGCTACTGTCAGAGACTGAAAAGAAGAACTGGATCAGCTCCCTGCGGGCTGTGGCTGTCAGCTCTGACGCCTTCTTCCCCTTCAGAGATAACATAGATCGTGCCAAACGGGTACATATAGCACACCTTTCACACTGTGTGCACTTTGTTGAGAAATTGCATGCGAATGACCTGCAGGCACCTGCTGAAATCTCTTTGCGTAAAGAAATGTCGCTACAAGTTTGGAAACTCTGAAAACAGTACACTGAAGAGCTTTCCAACCATCTTTTACTAACGTTTCTTCCCTCTGTGTGTCCGTCTGTAGAGTGGTGTTGAGTACATCGCCGCCCCAGCGGGCTCTGCTGCTGACGAGGTTGTGATTAATGCCTGTAATGAGCAAAGCATCACTCTGGTGCACACCAACCTGCGACTCTTCCACCACTGAGCACTTCTCAACACTTTTCCAGGTGTTCTTTAAACCCAACTCAGTTTAGCTTTATAGAGTCCAAATCTTTCTCTAACATTGCACATACGCAAAACATTCCTACCCTCATTCCGATGTGTAGAGGTCACAAATGTACTGTTTTGTAACACATTGATTGCATTCCTGAATTGTGGATCTAACATGAGACAGTAACTGGTAATGTTCATTCAGTCACGTTTCAGTGTGAAATAAACAGTTACAGTTCATGAGTATTTTGTCTGTTTTTAATCATGTAATTGTAGTTGTCGGTCCACCACTTCAGTCCAAACATTCATGGTCCCCAGAGGCTGACGCTTACTGACTTTGGTGATCCTTTGACTTTTATCTAGCGCCACCAGCAGGTTGACATTTTTGGAATTTGGTGAAATATCAACAATTTTTTGATTGCCACAAAATTTGAGTCATTCATGTCCCGCTTTGTTGATCCCATAACCTTCCAGCTAGCAACATCAGGTTAAAGTTGTTATTGTCCAATACTTTGGTTTTACATTCCCATCAGCCTCAGCTGTACTTTGTGTTTAGTGCTATTTAACAAATGTTTAACATTACACCTGCTAAACATCAGCATGTTCGTGTTCTGATGTTAGAATTTAGCTCAAAGTACCACTTTACAGCCTCACAGAACCAGCAGCGTGATGATATAATTTAAATTAATTGAACTGAATTTGCAACCTCACAAATGGCTTCAGCTTGGACATTGATATTTTTCTACTAATCTTTATTTCATCTAATTAGTTTTTGGGCATTTCTAGCAGTTTTTATTCAAGACTGGACTGTAGAGTTGGAAATGAAAGGAGAGCCCCTCAGCCACCCCATCTATTAAGTCTCTGATATTCACTTTATATAATGCAAAACCAGAACAAATGAACTGGCATCACATCGTGATTAGGTATCAGGATCTCTCCAGCTTTATTAAAATAAGGGACTTCTTTTTGTCAAAAAGGTAGAAACAACTTTGGGACAACAAAGTACAAAAATAGAACAGTTCAAATCCCAGTTCACACATTCACACGCTAAGATTATAGGGATAAATTAGAATTCAGAATGTGTCCATGACACACAGTGCGACCCCTCCGTAATGGAGGTAGGGCTACAGAAAAGGAAAGCACATTTTCATGGACAATTTAAGCAACATTGTTAATTACATTGACAACACAGTTCTTGCTTTGACAGTTTCAGCTCTTTGATTAGGAAATGTTTCTGAATATTTAAAGGAAAACTAATGCCAGTTTGACATGTATTTAAATCTGACTGGTGATGAGTCCTAAATAACTTCCATTGAGGGAAATGTTACACAAAAGAAAATGGTAATGGCAGGAGTCTGCATTTTGCAATAGAGCATGATTTCAGTGAAAAGACTGGCTTTAGAAGAGGATCACTTTGCTCAGGCAGCAGGGCATCTTGTGCTTGAACATCTTCAGCTAAACGTCTTAAAGTGATAAGGCAGTTAGTTCAGTCATAGACAGCATGGCTTCTACAGGGTGAGACAGTGCAGCGATTGGAAGGCGAGGGAGCAGGGCAGATGTCAGATGATCAATCTTTTACTCCCGAGGATTTTGAGGATCATGTGCGTCTGCCAGCAGTTCAGGTCGGAGGCACTCAATGGGGCAATGAATATTCTGGAGGAAGATTTGTGGGAAGATTTGAGGTGAGATCACATGTCTATTCTGCATTTTCATTAGATGTGTTTGGTATTAAATAAAGGGATATAATAAAATTCAACAAAAGCAAACTAGGTCTGAAAAATGATTATCCAGCTGATGCTCTTGAAAAATGTATGACAATCTGGGGACCAAAAATGGTGCCAGGGCCAGAAAATGCTTAATCATAAACTAAATATTGAATTTATATTAATTCCGCTCACCAGTTTGCGAACTGGGTTGTCTCCATATCTAACCGGCTGCAGCAGACTGGCGTCGACATCAGTACCCGGTCTGCGGCAGTTCTCGCATCGCCAGCCCTGATGAGACCACACGTGCACAAGCGCACATTTAAAAATGCTTCACTTAACTCGCAGAATGACCACAAGCCAATATACAGTATGTATTAAGCTGAACATCAGACCCAAAGCCAGGGAGGCTGAGGTGCCATACCTGCTGTCCTCCAAAGCATGTGCAGGTGCAGATAGCACCCAGGTACTCCTTCTGCCACTGGTTTCCCACCTGGTAAGCTTTGACGTCATCGTAGCACACTGAATCATCTGTGTGGGCATATGTTAAAATTCACATGCAACTCCTTCACACCTTTTTGAGACGGTCATAGAACATTTCTTAGGGTCTTAAGAGGCCTTACGTGGTTCACACTTGAACTCTCCTTTGTCATTTCCCAAACAAGTGCAGCTCATCAAGTGACCGTTGTCTGCACGTCTGTCCCATTTCTCTCCAATGCGATAGTTGATGCCATTGTCATGGCACCACTCTAATGATGCACAAAGTAATAGTTAAAGAAGCCTAGTGATATATACTCCCGACTCCAAATACTAAAAGAAGAAATATCCAAAAAAACGTACTTGATGAATCACATCTGAAGTGACCACTGCCCAGACACCTACACCACAGCTTGAAGCCCGTCTCAGACATCCGCTCCCATTCAGCACCAACATCGTGGTAGGTTGCAGTAAAGGCATCATAACATGAGTCCTTAGTGGAGGGCACTCCCTCTGGGACTGAGGGAAGATGGGTGAGGAAAGAAAAAAAAAATAATAAATGTGCATCAGCTACAAGTTACTAAATTAACAATTGATTTATTTAGGGCAATGATAGTTTATTAATATTTTTCATCAGTATCCTATCTCTGAGAGGATAAATTAAAATAATTAAAATGTTAAATGCTTCTTGACTTGACAGATCATTTTTACTTGCATGAAAACACAGCTGCAGCTAACAAAATAATTACTTATTAGGAAGTCTGATGACAAATAAAAATAGTACAGACTATTGTCAGTTCTTGCTCAACAGAAAAATCCTGCATCAAATTTGCCAATTATACATTTTATAAGCTGTAGAAAGAGTCTACCCTTCTGTGAAAAGGCTCTAGTCAAAGTGTAGAGAAGCAGAAGTGTAATGTGGTCTCTTCCAATCAATGAGAATAGTCAACAATGATGCTCTTTACAGTACATTTTGAATTTGAAGACTAAAATGATAGTCTGAGGTGTGGAATAAAAATAGCACATCTGTTAGAGAAGAGAAACTCAGACCAGCTGAGTGGTGAATATGACATGTAAACATGAACTAAGCTAGTTTAGACACAGCAGATTCTGTAGGATGCTTACTTGTGTTTCCAGCAGTGACGACCTGCTCCAGAACCTTGTGCTTGAGCGCCCCCATCAGAGCCTCCACGATCACATTATAGTTCGCTTCGGGGGTGAGTCCTATCAGGGTAGCGGTGGTGGCTGTGCCTGGCAGGCGGATCTGGACAGGTAGAGAGTGACTAGGTTTGTCCACATGAAATTTCACCTAATAAATAACGTTCAGACAGCACGATGGGCTGGGCTGGAAACCGTCATCTCTTACCTGGAACATCTTCTCATTTATGTGCGTGACTGGATGGCAGGACACCAGGTAGGCGTTGCTTTGCTTGTAAGGCTTCCAAGAGATGGAGGTCTGAGTTTGGGCCTCCTGTGGCACGCCTGTCTCGTTACCAAGCGTAGAGCCAATGGGCACGTTGAGCTTCAGGATGGGCACTCTGCGGCCTTCTGCATCAGGAAGGGGCAAAAAGACCAGGGGCTCACGAACTTGCCCACCGTTCCCATTATATCTGTTGTTGTCTCCATTGTTGTTCCCTGTGTACTCCACATGATGGCTCTGACCTCCAAGCCCATTATTGCCACTGTTGCCCAATGCTTTGTTGTCCAAATCAGTTTCAGGCACATCCAGCCTATCACCACCTCCAGGGCGGTGGGGCAGGGGAAGCGAGGAGTCTGGTTCTGTGCGGGAGAGATGGGGTTAAGGAAGCAAGCAGGTTAGATGAGGGGGCGGGGGGGGTGTAAAGCAGCGCTGCAGTAACAGATCTCAGCCAACAGGAGGCGACACATACGCAGTAATTGCTGAGGTACTTCATTGCAAAGTGTGTCATAAAGCAGGATTACAAACACACAAGATATTTTGAATGGCATTTCTGGAGGCATTCAAAATAAAATGGGGTATTATTGTTTTAGGAGCCTAATGCTGATTGACCGCACAGTTGATCTCAAGGCCTCTGAGCTGTTAAAGCAAAACGTTTGGTTCAGCTGAGCAGATAAAAGCTGCCATTCACACTTTACAGAATGTTTACCCATGACTATTCTATTGCAGTTTATTACATCATTTGAATCCATGGCCTTTACCATCACATTTGTCACTGTACAGATCAGACGTCTCACAATACTCACGAGTCCTGATTCTTCCCACCAGAGGTGTGCTCCTCTGTGTGTTCTGGATGGCAATGATCTTGATGATATACTCTGTGGCTGGTCTCAGGCCTGAGAGGAGGAATAATGATCATATAGTGGAATTAGTAGGTTGTACCTGACTTGTGTGAAGCTAAAACAAACGTTTTCAATCAAAATGGAAATTAAACGAAATGAGCAAACACATTTGTTTTTTTTTTTAGTGACAAATATGCCCCATACAATATATTCAGTGCCAATATCATCTGTAGTGAAAATGGACCGGTTGGAAAGCGCATACCAGATATGGTGGCGTAGTTTTGGCCGGCGTGGGGTCGTGGGATGAGCTCTCGTGGTCGTCCTCCTGACTCCTCGTAGGTGATGTAGTATCCTGTGATGTGTGTGGCAGGTGGCTGCCAGGTGAAGGAGATGGAGGTGGGGGTGTAAGATGTGAACTGGAGGTTGGTGGGAGCCTGGACCACTGGTTCAGCTGTGAAGACCGATATCATGTTAGCTCATCTATCTATCTGCAGCAGAACCAGAGTATACCATGACGTCTTCCTTGTCAAAGCCCGGTGCCTAAACTACCCACAATGCAACTCACCGACAGTTTGGTCAGAGATGAGGAGCATTCTACAGAGGTCTGATAAGCTCACTCCTTTCTAACTCCACCCCCCCAAATGTCTTTTGTTTTATTAGACCAAATCCACACGTAACATAATTTGAGGCAATACTGACACTTCATACAGCTCCGCCTGGAGCAACAAAAGACTTGATACAACTTTTTTCACATATGAAGTAGGACCTCCCAAGACTTGTAAAATTGGTGGGGTTCCCCTTTAAGACCATAGCACATTGTTCTACGCCATGTCCATATTTGGAAAATGGATGCATCTACTGTGGCTGCATGCTCTCTTTCTCTCTGGACATTGCTTGTGTTTACATTGTACTGCATCTACATTATGTACCGTATGTAATGATAGAGATAAAACACCAGCAGCCACATTTAAATCAACACTTCTGCATATGGAAAAATCTGATCTAAACTTTTGGAAGCCTGAAATGTATGCACAATGAAACAGAGAGATCAGACACACATTTGCGTAGTACCTGTTTCCACCATGAGAGTAAATGGGACGCTCCTTGTGTTGCCATTCAGAGTATACAGGTTAACCGAGTACATGGTGCCTGGCTGCAGACCTTAGAAAAACAAAAGGCAGAAGCAAGACTGTAAACACCAAAATCCTTACCATCTCAAAACGCACATCTCTTAACCCGTTTCCACCTTTTTAAAAGGCCTGTTTAGCAGGAAGGTGTGGCGTACCTGTGAGAGTGTAGGTGTCCATGTCTCCTGGAATGGTCCTGCTGACGGTGCGGTGCCTGCCACCAGTGGGCGTGGCATCGATGAGGAAACCTGTGATGGTATGAAGACTGGGGCGCCAGGTCAGCGTGAAAGAAGTATCCCTCACATCAGAGATGCGCACGCGCCGAGGAGGACCTACAGCTGCATCAAGGGGGAAAGAAAACAGGGATAAAACAGAGCAGTGGATAAAAAATGGCTGATGACTGAAAATGTGTCCACTTATGGTGCCGCCAGTTACCTTCCAGTGTGGTCACCTCTCCCTCAAGCGGCCTGCTGCTGACAGAGTTCTTCAGAGCGTAGACATTTATCTGGTATGTGGTTGCCACCTACAAAGACATACCATTGATAGTTATTCACTGACTGACTTTGAATCCGTGCAAATACGGAGACAAGAACACTTTTTACCATGAGCCCTGGTACGACGACACGTGTGGTGTCCGGAGCAAGGTTCATCTCTTTGCTGGGGCTGTTGATGTCCTTGGGGCCGATGACCACACGGTAGCCTGTCAGGCGTGCAGCGGGGGCTCGCCATGACACGGTGAAGGAAGAGGGACCGACCTCTGAGATCTCCAAGCCGGTCGGAGCAGGGATTACTGAGACAGCGAAAAAACACATTTAGTATTGGAGTCAGGGAGCGTACACTGTGCAAACGTTTTAGGCAGGTGTGAAAAAATGCTGTAAACTAAGAATGCTTTCAAAAATGGAAGTGTTAATAGTTTCATCAATTAACAAAATGCAGTGAATGAACAAACTTCGGTGAACAAACTGCCTTCTGCTACAGCCAAATATTTCATATTTGGACTCATCAGTCCAGAGCACCTGCTGCCATTTTTCTGCTCCCCAGTTCCTATCTTTTCGTGCATAGTTGAGTCGCTTGGCCTTGTTTCTATGTCGGAGGCTTTTTGGCTGCAACTCTACCATGAAGGCCACTCCTGGCCAGACTCCTCCAGACAGTAGATGGGTGTACCTGGGTCCCACTAGTTTCTGCCAGTTCTGAGCTGATGGCACTGCTAGACATCTTCCGATTTCATAGGGAAAAAAGCTTGATGTGTTTTTCATCTGTTTCCTTGCCCGACCGCTGCGTCTACCATCCTCAGCGTTGCCCGTTTCTGTGCGAGTGTATCTATAAGAAGTGATGCTGGTTTGAAGGCAAAGGGCAGTAACACCAAATATTGATTTGATTTAGATTTTTCTTTTGTTTGCTCACTTATCATTTTGTTAATTGATGAAACTAAACTATTAA
>JAVQJF010016293.1:0-38407 GCA_036023855.1 Gadopsis marmoratus | reverse complement strand
TATGTCCAGTCTACTCCGTAATTTTGTTTTGGTCGCTGTCACTTGACGTGTCAAGAGACACAGACGCACAGACGGATGTATCCAGTCATTTTTCAAAATAAAACATCTTTCAGACTCTGATAATCAACAAAATATTTTTTAATTTCATTCTCTGCGGCCCGGTACCAAATGACCCACGGACCGGTGGTTGGGGACCACTGATCTAATGTAAAGACAATTTCTTGTTTGTCTGCCTCCACAAATTCAATCTGTAGGTTAGATACAGTAGCATGACGGAAATTAACTTTAAATTCCTAAGCATATAATAAAAACAATAACTCAATAACCTTCCCTGGACAGCCCACTCAAACGATGGCCATTTGCTGTGATGGGCTCTCTCTCTGAGAGTGAATATTGGCTTCCTCAAGGCCAAGTCTGGTGAGTTAATCTCATCAACTCAGCGCTACAGACAGGCTAATATACGGAGCACCGGGAGGACGGTTCTCATGCGCTCAGGGGTCAGTATTGATGAGATGGTGAAAAAAAAATTGCTTAGTGGAGGGAGAAGAAGGACAGAGGGGTAAAATATAGAGAGACGGTGAGAGTGAAAATGGGTTACACACAAAAACAAAAAAAGAGCTAGAGGGGAAGATGCTAAAGGAGCAAACAAACAAACCTTGTGTTCTTTTTCAGTTCTGTCATTCCTGATGGTTATACATGTAGATTCTTTTCCCACACTACGAATGGAAATATAAAATTAACTCCCTGGGGCTCCCTGATTTAGCAAAGATCTGTTCACATAGGGTGACTTCATAGGCACTGCCATCCTCCTTGAAGACCCAACCTCTTATGGTACTTGTATCACTGGATGGAAGTGTAATGTCAAATTTCATATTGATATCTTTGTCAAATTTTTACTATACTAGAAAGCTGCAACTGACAATTATTTTCGTTACCGACTGATCTACTGATTATTTTCTTGAATAATCGATTAATCATTAGGTTTAAAAATGTCAGAAAATAGTGAAAAATGTGACATCTTCAGACTGATATTGCACAATTATTCCAATAAATCTGAGGGTTCGACACACGACAAATACATGAATTAGCTCGTAATAAGGCTGTAAACAACATGAACTAATGGTTTCTTCTGCCAGAAAAAGCCTAGATTAATTCATCCTTGGATATCCAAGGATACATTTTAATCGTTGGGATCAGCTAGTCTGTGAGGCCACAGGGACAAGGTTAGCTGAATAAACTGGCTGCAAGAGATAAAGCTGCTGCTACTCCTGTAAATCTGAAATAATTAAAAAAATGTATAAAAAAACTAAACAACAAACAACATTCAAGCTGGACACTTTTTTTCTTCCCCAAAACACAATTTTCATTTTGAAGCTGTGGCAGTGCCAGACAAGTTCCAGGGTTAAATGATGTACCATTACTTCCTGCATCCTTTCCTTCGCTCTTTACTACCATTGCTACCACCAGTTGTTATTTCTGTCTCTAACAAAATATTACTCTTCTTTGTTGAGATTAATGTACTTTAATGTCTTAAAGTGGAAATTAGTATTAAAATAATGACAGCACCTCAAGGACAAGACATACAGGAGAAAATATATATATAGAACAACATGGCTTGAAATTCATACATGGCTTTAAAAATTGCATCACTGATTGCAAAATAACAGTCTATGGGAAAGCCTACGGTTTGCTGAGCTCAGAATTCATCAGTGCAATAGGAGACGACAGCTTTGTACAGAGACTTGTATAACAAGGCCAAAGCTTTACAATGGCTACCATTATCTTTGCTTGTGATGCGGCCATGACAGTACAGGCACCGACTGGCATTGGGTGCATCTCGGGCAGCCGAGCAGAGTTAATTCAATAAACACCTCTGGGTGTCTGAGTAAACTGAGCTTTCTCAATTGGCAGCGACAGCCAGGCTAAAAATAAAGAAGAGTTTGTGCTCATTTGAAGGAGGAAAATAACCCAGTGGACAACAGGTAGACCTGTAAAAACAGAAATCGGAAAGGCCAGAGGGCTGTCCAAGTCCTTGGGTAGCCCTAGCTGAGGGTCTGTTAGGAATTGCTGTCTCCCAGTAGGGGCTGAACGCACAGTGGGAAACAAAGCCCTGCTTACGTTGGGACAATTCCCAGGACAAGGTTCTTTCTGGGTGCGCTGATATCGTGAGCACAGTGAGAGGAAAAAAATAACCTCAAAAGCATGAGGGGAAAAAATAACCTCCCAAGACGACCAGAGACAGCATTAAAAAAAGAAAAGAAAAATAGAGTAAGAGACTGAGAGAAAAGGCAGCATGATTTCCTCCTCAATTGCAGAGAGCACTTTAACTGACAGGCACTTTTCAGCACTTAGCTCCCAGGACTCAGCAACAATTGTTACTATGCTGTGTATGTGCAGTATTAACTACTCAATGTAGTGTAACAGCCTTTCCTTCCCTGTGGCCTCTATTTAACTGAATATAACACAGCCCGCGTTCCTTTACTTTTAGATTTTACAATTACTAGAGATAGACCATTATTTCCTTGACGCACACCACCCTTACATAGAACACCTTAAGGTGACAGTAATTAGTGATCTGTTAAGAGCTATAGCTGCCCATATTTGTGCAATTCTAAATCATAAACAATTATTGTATATAAAAAATATTGCTATGATGTAGGTGAAACTGTGACGACTTCTACCACCAAGCTTTTGTTTCAAACACACACGCACACACACACTTTCGCAGAATGAGTAGCCACTGCCCCAATTAGATCCCTGCGACCTACAACAGAGTTGAGGAATGTCGTTCTCGGGTGAGCTGCAACACAGCTTAACAATGAACATGGCCTGATCCGATAGGCAGTGTCTGATGATGCTTATGGACTGAAAATAGCAAGACTGTGAGGCTACACAGTCAAAACTACATCAGGTATGTAGGAGGTAACAAACGCACAGCAGTAGAAATCTGAAAAATTTAGTAATTGTTTGGTTTCAACTCTACTACAAGGCATCAAATCAACAGGATATAGATTTAAGGTTTCCCAACTGGAACAATGAATAACTGCTCAAATTTGATTCGTTTCAACAAAATAAAGAAAATAACAGTACCAAACAGAAAATGTTGTCCACTTACCTGAACAACTTCTATTCCTCTTTTCCTGAAAAAGAAGACAAAAGTAACAGTCATTAATTTTACCCAAAAAAATATATAAACTGAAAGTGATCATAAATAGATTTTGCCATGCATCAAAAGTACCTAAAAGTTATCAGATGCAAGGTGTGCATAAATGGATGTCAGGTACTGTAACTGAGGATGTCTGCGCTCTTTTTTTTCAGTGTCCAAAAACAGTGTCTCAGGTATGCAGGCTCAAAGACTCAGAGGAAGAAAAGTCTATAAAAAGAAGTAATCTATTTTACTTGCATTGTAAAAAGGGGCAAGAAAGCAAACTCCTAGTGTTTCATTTTTTACTTTCATGTTGAAAGAAATATAAGCTATGTAAAACATGTTTTGCATGTTTGGCCCTCACTGGAGTGCTTTCCTTTATAATGTAAAAGTTAGAAAGGAAAAGAGGAATTAAACAGAAACACACTAAGGTCTTTAACAATTTGACTCTATGGATAGTAACAGACATTAGCCAATCTGTGCCTAGATGTCGAGAATAAATGAACAATGTACCTGAACGAGTCAGTAAGTTTGTCTGATAAAAGCACAGCAAAGTAGGGCGATTGTAACCGAAAATACAAAAATCTGACCCCAGAGCTCGAGAATATTCTACTTTTTGGGAACGGCACAGAAATTCTTGTCTTTTGATAAAGAACGGTTGCTTGGCAACCAGAAGACCACTACAAGAGTGGAGTTGTTGGTAGATTTGACCATCATAACATGATATACACACAAGGAACCTGGGCAGATCTCTTCTCCGACAGTACACAGGAGTATTTATACGACTGGCCATTTGTGCATACATTTGAATGTCAGATTACTTCTTTTTTTAAAGAGGCCTTTTTCTAGAAATCTGTCAAAGGCACACAAAGATGTCCCTCAAATGTTTAAACCTGCTTGGTTTATTTAAGTCCTAATCACACCACTGAGAGAAAAACTGCCCAAACAGAAAGTAGAAAAGGCCATTAGCACATTTCTGGGGGAACTGGCTTGCCAAGTGTCCTGTGTAGCAATGCCACACATTAGACAAAGGGATTCAGCAGAAAACAACTAAAACTTGAATGACCAAAAAACAACATCTCTTAGGACAAAACCAGCCCAGAACTATTACCCACTCCGCCTGTCCAGCCCAGTTGTTTTGAGGTTACAGCCCCATGGCAACAGCCGTGCAGCCATTCACTGCTTCACAACAATGTGGATATTTAATACCGCAGCTGGCGCGTTTCATGTGGTGTGAATGGGGCCTTTAGTTTCGTCCCATCTCAGATATGGAGATCGTCTACTCTCTTACATTGTTACACAGCCAGTAGAATGAATAAAATGGATGAGAAGACCCACCAGAGTAGCAGGTCAGGGACAAACCTTTTTCAATAGGCGTGACACACAAGAACACGGAGGTGTAATGAAAAACTAGACTTTTTATTACACTATATCTCACTAACACACAGTATCACATATCCATAAACTTTAACCCAATAGTTTGGCATTTATGGTACACCATACGTGACTATTACACTGAATAAAAGTATGTGATTACAAAGTTTACAAGTGGGTGTATTTGAGATTATGCTGACTCATAGATAAAACTAAATGATACCTGGAGGATGACCTTTTATTTTTTGCTTTAGCAGTCGCTGACGATTGAATGAAGAAACTATAGTGATTATTTAAAAAAAAAAAAAAAAAAGAATTAATGATTTAGTGTAGCATTGTTTTGGACAACATTGGACAGACACAGATAAAGTAAACCAACCAGGTGAAGCAGCTTTACCCGTTCGGGCTATTAAAACTTTGCTTTGTCTGCTCCTCAAAAATCAACACAATCCATTGTTAATATATTAGTGTAAAGTGATACTCGGCACAGGTTTTAAATAATCAGTCTTTTCATCACTGCTATAAATTGTGTCATTTGGGTGAAAGACTATGTACAAGTATACAGTGGGTAGCTCAAGGTAATCTCATTAAACTTGTTATCATGGAGTGCTGTGGCATTGCCTTGACAGGACTAAGTGACAATATTTTCATATTATCCAATGACGCTGAGGCTGGCTGTTCTCAAGGGCATGGCATTTTATCTAAAATCAGGTATACAGTAAGTGAGTCAGTAGGAAGCCTCTAAATTGCCGTGCAGGTTTATGGGACACAAACATAAACCCAAGTGGCTCTGACCAGCAGGAATCCCTTAAGTCCAGCTGTACGAGACAGGGCAGATTCCACACTGAAGCAGTCACAATCAGCTGCATGCCACATGATGAGAGAGAAGAAAGCTGGTCAGTTACTATTAGAGCACGATACTGGCACATTCTGTTAAGGTGAAGCATTTGGTTTATATTTGATATACAGCGTGATAAGTCAAAGGTCTGAACATATCTATCTGTAGAATAAAATCAAGATGCATGAAATGAAATTCAAAGAGTGTCACACTGCCAAGCAAACCACTCCTTAATAAATAACACTGTTTTTCTGACTTAAGGGTGGTAATAAAGTGGTACTAATGCACAACAGCAGGTCTGGTGACAGTTTTCAAATGACAGACACTCCCCGCAGAGAGTTGTCCAGTTGAACTCTATGTACAAGAGCCACACATAGGAAGATTCTTTGTGCCATCTTTTGCTTCCTAATGGAAATTAATTTCTAACATGGTGTATGACAGAGGAAATGTCAGGAAAAGGAGAACCAGAAGACAAGTTTCAGTGATTGACTGGGGAAAAGCAGTCATGCAGTGATCATACACCCATGTTCACTCTGTGGCTCTTTTCCATTTAAACGCACTGGTATTTGTTGTAGACTATTAATGTGACTTACTCTTCTGTCACAAACGCCACTTCTAACACTTGGCCCCTGCCATTCATATTAAACAGCCCTCCGTCCAGCTCATAGGGAAGAAGAGGGTCAGCAATACGCAGGGAGGGAGGGGTGTTACAAGAGGTTTATCAAGAGATTAAAAATGTTTTGTGGATTACAGTGTGGTAATCTGTGTTGGCTCAACCAGGTCACTTTGTGAGGCAACAATTCTCTTGAAAATGCTTGAAAGCAATCTCTGCCAATAATACCTGATCTACATGGGCAGGTGTATTGTCAGTGTGCCGCTGTCACTGTTTGTATTTTATAGATAACTGCAGCCCTCATACTGCACAGGTAGCTAGGCAACCTTGGAGCCATTCTTCAATCTGTATACTGTACAAGTTGTAAAATCAGTGACAAAGGTTCACTCCCGCAGCCATGTCTGCTGACAAACAGACATGCCCTAATTTTTAACACATTATATAAACATTCTACATGGCTGGAGATGGATAAGCTAAAACCAGATAACATACATACAACACTCGTACAGCTGCCCCTCTCAAGGCTGGAGAATCAGAACAAATACGCCCTTGAACAACTCAGTGTTATGACTATGCATTTGGACAGATAAGACTAAATAACTACAGACAAAAAGCCAAGACTGCGCCATATGATATCACACTGTTCCAATTACAATGAACATAAGATCTTATATTCATGGTCAGGGGTTAACTTCTTGGTATTAGAGCACAAATTCTGTGTCAGATGTGTGAACACGGCAGAGATTTGTTTTTCAGTCCACACACACCTGCCTTACACTTTCATGCTTAAGGACAACTAACTAAATGAGAGCACCCGTTTTAGCTGCTTGTACTGTGTTGTACATGAACCTAGGGTCACTATTAACCAACTGTCCTACACACGTTAACACCTCGCACCATGTCTCACTCTCAACAATCACCGTCTTGAGACATGACAAACGAAAACCTTTCCACGTTGATTTTTGCACATACATACTATTTTTAAACAAGCGTCCTTGCAATACAGCAGAGTGAAAAGAAGCAGAGCAGCCACAGGCCGTAGAAACTGTGCTTTTCGTAAAACCTCAAATGTCACAGGTGCTGTGTAAAGGAGAAAGTTCATATTTATAAAATAAAAAAGTGTAAAAGGGCTATTCCCTTTAAGAGAAGAACTGTGACGTACATTGTTAGTGATGTAGGCCTACTGTGTGAATCAATGTCAAGCCGCTTCTGTTAGTTACGCTAAAATCACTTGACCTGGGCACATTAAATCGGTACCATACCTGACCACGTACCTGCACAAATCAGCAAAGGCCTGAAAATTCAGCTTCTTCATCTTCTTCTCGCTGAGCCAGTAACCGACTCTCCGGCCTTTCAGGAACGTCTGCATCTCCACTGTGCTCCTGTTCCCTCGCTGGGGGTGAATGGTGTGAAGTGAAGGCTCAACCTGGACGGGCGAAAACAGGAAACCACCGTATGACGTTAGTCGCAGCCAATTGGGGGAAGAGGAGGAGGAGGAGGCGGAGGGAATACTAAAGTTCACGACTTGGTTTGTGATACGTTTTTCAAAACACAGCCAGGACTTGCGCTTTTGCTGCGAGTGCGGCTTGTGGAGCATAACGCCCTCATGGCTCACGTTATTATTAGTCCACGCGTAATAGTACAGTGACTGTGGTTCAGCATCAGCGAACCGCACACACTGACCCCCGTTTGCTAACCCCAATTGCTAACGTTAGCTGGCTAGCTGGGGTAGTGACAAAGTGCATAGCTAAGCGATGGCACGCAATTAGGACACGTAAGCTAGCTGGCTAACAACGCTGACAAACGTTAAACAGCTGTACAGAGTCATACCACGTACAAATATCAAATGAGTTAACTAAGGGTGGCTAGAAACGGATAGTTAGGTACAAGATAAAGCAGCTGACATAAGTACGTCAACGAGAGGCTGTGGGGAGCTAGCATTAACTAACCTGGAGATTCTAGCACAGCTCCCCCTCCACCCCTCTCTGAATTAGTGTCCTCTTCAGAAACTAGCTCGGATAGTTTCCCATTCTCGGCCCGTACGATGGAGAGGAAGTTTTCAACCCAGGTGACAGGCACCGCTGGACTCGAGATGAGAGGTTCCTGGTGTTTTCTCTCGCAGTCTCTTCTGTGTTGAACTGACTGCACACACCCAGGATCCAGGAGGCTGGTGCTGCCTTCACGAGCTCCTCGGAAAATACCCCTCCCGACCGTCGAATCACAGTCGGTTCTGGTTTCACGTGATGTTGAGCGGTCGTTATTGATTAACTTGCAGATTATTTTCTCGAGCAATCGAGTGGCCCATGAAACGTGAGAAAAATAAGGAAATGCTCATCACAACTTCCCAGATAGCCTATCTTGTGGGGTTTTTTTGGGGGGGGGGTCAACAGTCCCAGACCCAAAGATTATATAAAACAGAAGGAAGCAGCAGGTCCCCCCATTGCAGAGGCCGGAGCACCTTTTTTAACTTCAGCTACAAAGTGCTTTACGATACATCTGAACACATAATAATAAACATCAACACAAATGTAAGACACCCCAGAGAATTAAAAGAATGCCAATCTAAATAGTCTTTTTTTTTTTTAAAGAGTCAACAGACTGAGCTGATCTAATAGGGGGCTGCAAATGTGGCTACAAAAAGAACAAGCGCCTTTGGTTTTAAGTTTTACATGCGGTACAGCCAACAGTTTTTGATTTGATGACCTAAGTGACCGCTCAGAACATTAGGGGTTAAGGAGCTCAGCAATGTATGCCGGTGCTAACCCAGTTAGTGCTTTTAAAGTAATTAAAAGAATCTTAAAATCGATCCTAAGTTTCACTGGGAGCCAGTGCAGCGCGGCAGAAACAGGAGTGATATGTTGTCTTCAAACTAATTGATGGATCTGACACGTTATCGATGTTTGTTGGTTTTTTTTCCCCCCCAGAATATACACACATTTATCAGCTGCCCGTGGCGGTTCCAGAATGTTTCCGACAGCCTCTAAAGGCAACCGGGATGCGGTCAGAGAAGTTCAGTCTGTTCCCCCGCGAGCAATAGTTCCTCTGTCTTCAGCGTCACGGTGGCGCCATCCATCGGAGGACCACTGCAACATACAGCAGTTTACTTTTTCCTCCAGATTTACAGCCTACAGCAACAGGCACGAAATAAAATAGAACAATTGTGTTGGTTTTAAGAATACGGGTAAGACATTGGGATTTTCCCCTCCACTAATGAACACCGGGCTAATATAGATATGCAAAGATGTAGATCCAAATTTCATTTATTGAGTTATTCAAGTATTATATTATTTGTAATTATATATTATTATTAGCCTATATTATTCGAATGTTTAAGACTATGCCCATTTGTCTTGATTTCACGAATGAGAAGTCTTTGTGCATTCAGATACTTATGCCCCTTGTGGAGTTCTATTTGCCAATACAGACAAATAGATAAATAAATAGGATTCAAAAGACTTCGAAGATCCCCAAGGCTTAGCAAAAAAACCGTGACATTTTGAAAAACAAAAAAGTGAAGAAAAACAGAAGGGAAATATTTCAACAAAACAGAACATGCAGACAGACGACCGATTTCCCCGACTTCTATCTACCACAGGACAGGCATGTAACATCCTAAATCTTGTTTTTGTCGCAAACTGACAACCCAAACGTTTTACTTATTGACGACATTAAATGACTGATTAACCATTTACTAGGCTAATAGCCATTAGTTACAACTTATAACCACTGAAGGGCGCCTTATGTGAAAGGCACCCAAACTAAATCATTAACGACTAAGTAAATCTATCGAAACCATAGATAAAGTAAATATAAGTGATAGTATCGTTTAATAGCAGCAGGTGTTGAACGCGAAGCCGTGAGTCACGTCACTTCCGCCACGTGGTCTCTCGGCCCAAACTCCCGCCCGGAACAGTCGTTTGTCAACAGTGTTGTGCTGCTCAGGCCGGTGCGTGTTCGTGTCTTTGTGTCGGCTTCGCTTTACCAGGATGGCGGCAAACGAAGAAGACCCAGGCATCGATGATATTCTCGCCAACCAGGAGGGTCTGGAGGAGGCCTTGTGTGTGCTGGCTGGAAGCGACCCAGAACACTGCTCCTATTCCCGGGTAAGAAAAGCTTCCTGCAGCCATCGCCTTTATTCTCCGCCCACTGTCGCGTTCTCCCAAATACAAGTACTGCAGATCTAGATGTGGTGTCGCGCGTTTATTGCGCGTCTCTGTGTGTGTCACAAGCAAGCAGTAGCTTTTTATTTTTATTTAACATTTTATAAATGTTATTGTAAATTCTCCATAAGGGTTTGTAGTCTTTGAGTGAAACTGGTGAAATGGCAGTCCTTTTGCATGGTACCTGCATTATTTCTAATTTATTCTGATAGTTGAACCCGTCAAAGAATAATAAAGAACTAGAATAGTCCTTTACTACAGGGGACATGTCATCAATAATATATACATACACATATGTATGTGTTAATACTGTACATTATACCTCTTGTGTTTATTGATATAGGGCTATGTGAAGAGACAGGCTGTGTTTGCCTGCAACACCTGCACCCCCAGTGCTGCAGAGCCTGCAGGGATTTGTCTGGCATGTGCCAATAAATGCCACGATGGTCATGATCTCTTTGAGCTGTATACCAAAAGGTATTTTGCCCAAGTATTTTTGCCTGTTGTACTGACAGTAAAGTGGCTATACAAATTGAATCCCACTGTTTGCTGTGCCATCTAAGTCCTTTTCATAATTTACCCATCTTATGTTTTCCGACGTAGACATTTTCGCTGTGATTGTGGAAATGGCAAGTTTGGGGAATTCAAGTGCCAACTAACTCCTGTGAGTACTCTGGTTTTAATACTATTTCTAACTGAACCTGTATTTCCCAGCCTGTGTGATATTTATGCACGGATTATTGAAGTTATTCCACATCTTGCACTCACAGGCCAAAGATGAGAGAAACGGTAGAAATCACTACAATCACAACTTCAACGGCTGCTACTGCACGTGTGACCGGCCGTACCCAGACACAGGCGACCAGGTAGTCCTTTTATTTTTTATCTCTGAGCTCTTGTGTGATTCAGATTATTTGGACGAAACCTACTGTTTGTTAATTCTGTCATCTGTCACTACACAAAACACCCTTTTAATTACCCAACAGGCCAACGATGAGATGATTCAGTGTGTCGTCTGTGAGGACTGGTTTCATAGCAGGGTAAGCATAAGTCATCCTTTAAACTGAAAGGATGTCTGAGCACCTCTTTGATTCTAATTTGCACAATTCCACTACTATCAGTCTTCCTCTCATCATTTTGTCTTTGACAGCACCTGGGCTGCACTGTAGTGGAGCCTGAGGAGCTGCAAGAGCTGGTATGTGAGGCCTGCATGAACAAAGCTCCTTTCTTGTGGACGTATGCTGCTCACTTTGCAGGTAACTAATTTTCCTGTGCTGCTTGTCATATGCAGCAAAGGCAAACCTAAATGTCTAACTTTGCATACATTTAACAGTAAAATCCAGAGAGTCATGTTTCTATTTGTCTTTCCTCTTTAGAACCACCCGTGATCAGCGTCAGTCATCCAGAGGAGGCGGTAGAAGTCGATGTTGAGGAAGGAGCACAAAAGGAAGAAGCTCCTGAGCCCAGTCAAAGTAGGGATGAGGAACCATCCACTAGTGCTGAGCACGCAAAGCAGGAGGTGAGAAACCGTGCTCATGAGGCCCTCTGTTTCTCTGTTTTGTATTTAGAGCGAAAATAGATAGACTTGTGCCACATTCATGTTATGTAGGGAGGCGAAAGATTCCCGTGTTAATGAGCGTTCACTTCGTCAGACAACTTAAGACTGTTGTATGAGTGGAGACATGAAAGCAGCATTATGATACTATGATACCAGCCCTACACAAAAGCGTGTGCGTCGGAAAATGAATAAGAATATAAATTTAGGTTTCCTCTCATTACTTTTCCATTCATGGATTTGGTTGTGTGTCCTGTGGTTAAACTCATGGTTGATTTTTTTTTTTTTTAGAAATACAAAATCAAATAAGTGGTTAGAAAACATCCCCTTTTCCCAAATTCATTTAACTTGTCAGTATGTTTTGCATTTAGCTGTAAAACGAACATAATATAATAAACCTTGCTGTGTAACTATATCCCATTTTACAGTTTTAGTTCTGTTTGTTGCTGGGCGTTGTCTCTTTATAAATAAAGTAACAAAAGGCTGAGTGAGCATTGTGTGTATCTGTATCCACGCTGACAGATGTTTCCTACTTAATGGTAGTATGGTGAGTGCTTCTGACAGTTCACCTGTTTATGTATACCCTCCTGTGAGTGTGACTTCATGTGGAGTGACACTGTAATGAAGAGCTAGTGGGAATGGATTTGTTAGGAAAAGGGCCCTAATGTACAGTATTTGAGTTCTCACGGTGCACATTCTATCCGTGGCAGCTGCTGTTTTTTGTTGCCACAAGATGGGGCTGCAGGGTAATGAGCAGATTATAGGGCAGGCTCCGGGTCCTGTTAACGTGCTTTGCCCTCCTCTGGGTAATTAGAGGAGAAATGACCCAGAGGCACTGCTTCTGCTGCGCGGTAGACTGCTTTGGCCAGGCTTCACAGGAAAGCTTAGTGTAAACTGGTGATTTTCATCACCCAATCATCTCCAGTCGCCTTGAGACTTCCCCCGGATGAGTCTGCAGTGCTGTGTGTGGAGATGTTTTACAAAGCCCAAGTGTTATCATCTGCCCCTCCTGCCACTTTAGAACAGTAACTCACCCCATCCTCTGTTGTTATTTGTATCTTAGGAAGCAGCAAACAGGAGTTCCCCTTGCAAACGGACGCATGAGGAAATGACGGGCAGCCCTGCAAAGGCCATAACCAAAACTGCAACGTGCAGGCTGATGGAGCTGCAGGCCCAGGGGCTGGAGAGGCTGAGACAGGGAGCGGTGTTCTGGCCTTACAGTTGGCGCTCCGAGCTCTGCACCTGCACAAGCTGCAAGGTAGACCACAAATCCCGGCTCTCAGATTAAAATATAGGCTTTGACAAAGGGCACAAGAAAGCCACATTTCCAGGTGTTTGCTCTACACGTGATCCTGGTTCATGTAAACGTGTAATGAAGTACATGGGCTAATATTTTTAATGAATGTTTCTCAACTGTGTGTTGCATACACAGAAAGCCTATGTGGCTGCTGAGGTGCAGTTTCTTATGGATCAGTCTGACACCATTCTGGCCTACGAGAACAAAGGCTTGGATGAGCCGTTTGGGCAGCACCCGCTGATGGCACTGACGAACTCGATGGACCGTGTACAGCAGCTGGAGGTCATTTACGGTGAGCATGGGGAGGGCAGATGGGAGGATGTGGGGTCAGTTCTACAAGTGGTGATTGATTGAGACTAATTAATCATGGGTTCTTCTTTCAGGTTACAAAGAGCTGACAACTTCGTTCACTGCATTTTTAGACCAATGTGTTGCTGAAGGAAAGGTGAGAAATGGACGTCTAAGTGGTAATATACTCATGAGTTAGAATTAAACATAAGACCACCTATGAGGTATTTTATCTATTAATATCTACTTAATGTAGTTACTTTTTTTTCCTTCTTGATCCAAATCTCAAACCTGAACCAATCCTTCCCTTTCTCTATCAGACGGTCACAGTCGAAGCCGTACGTCAGTTCTTTGAGGAGCTACGGGCTAGAAAGAGACACAGGACCAACGCAGGATACCAGTAACAAGGAGGCCACGCTGCTGTCATATGGTGCTTTGAATGTATGTGTAACTAGGAAGATGACCATCTGTTGAATAAAAGGAGCTTCTAGCTGCAACCAGTGTGATCCTAATGCTTCAATAATTGTTACAGAGAGTACTGACTTGCAGTTAGGGTTTACTGTTAGGGTGAAGGGATTGTGTGTTCTGTTGTTCAGGTTTCATATCCTTTTATTTATATTGATGCCTTGACATTGAAGCTCATAATGAAGCTTTACTTGAAAAATGTAATAAAACAATAAAACAAAAACCTCAGCACCATATGCTTTGAAAGATTAAATTGTCTGGCTAGGGTTATGAGAGTACTTCACATAAACATGATGCTGCTGTGTGCATTCATGTGCAGTATGTCACTGAGCTTAAATCGCATTGTGTGCAAATAGTTTTGGTGGCCACTAGTTAAGACAAACCTGTTTGTAAAAGAAATCACTATTGTGGTGTTATCACATGCTTCTAGTTCACAAAACAACCCAACTGAGATCACATGAATTCCGTAATATCAAACCAGTTTATTTGAGGATGCCAAGTTGACCACTGTTTTGCACCTTTTGAGGCGACAGTAGAAAAATAGATTCAGTGAAACTAAATGCAACTTAATATCAATCTACAAACATGTTTTCTATGATACCATACAAGTACAATGCACTTGTTATAATTCAACACAAGCAATCACACATTTCAGATGGTTCAGTTTCAAAAGGTGCTAAATAACACTGTACACAGAACGAGCTACATGAGATTTCAAAAGGACTATTTGATGCAGGCTGGTAAACTGGTAGAAAAGAGCTTGCATAGACATCAAAGTCACTTCTCCAATAAAAGCCCAGCCACAGGCAGGGGAAGGCACTGACTTCTCTACAGCAAAGAGCAAAACAAGGGCTTTTATTCAATGGAACATTGTCCTGGAAAATAAAACAACTACCCAACATGAACATGGGGAGGAATCTGGAGTTTTGCATTTTTTCCCCATGAAGCAACCTCGATGGAAAAATTATTTTTCTGCTTGGCAACTTCATAACTGCTAAGCTGAGATCTAATGTCTTCAGATCCTCTACATATTTCTGTTATTTTAAAAGTAAAGGAAAATAGGGGTGGTAAATGACATCTCTACAAACATGGTAATCCACACCACTTACAACATTGAACAAACTGCCCTAATGCATAACATTTAAGAACAAAATAGATTCTGAGACAATCTTTGTTTTATACCACACATTCTTAGTGAGATTTCATGACAGAGACAAGTACACAGTGTTGTCCACCACAGTAAAAACACAAACCTTCAACAACCACCAAAATGTGATAGAAACCATTAAAAATTCATCAGAACTTGTGGAACTCAATTGATTATATACAATTTCCATTGGAGATATGAGCCAGCATTCGCCAACTTCTCTTCAATATAAGATTCCCGTTTGCTCAAAATTAATTTGTTCCTTATCCCTTCAGCTGACAGACAGGTGGCTCCTACAGTGCATGTGAGGTTGTATGCCAGTTGTTGGCTATAACAGGCTGTTATGCGTGTACGTTGTGCAGGGTTCTGGAGCTACTGCCGCTGTGGCTCTTTAACAGTATATTTAACAGCATCAACACTGACTATGCAGGTCCACAATCTCCCATGAGGTGGCGAGATGGAGGCCTGATGTATATACATGGTTTTAGCATTTGGCTTCAGTGAAATCCACCTCTACCACCCGAAGAACACTGCAGTGAATGTGTCCATAGTGAACAGAACAGTCAAATAAGCAATTAACAGGGGTTGCGATATAATGACATCATACTTAATAGAATAAAAATGTGGCTAAAACTGAATATTCCAAGCACCGATTAAGGCGTTAGATTTGATTACTTGATGCTATTGGATTAAACAGAACAAGAGGGAGCTCTAGCACACCAACCACCACACTCTGTGCCAAATACTCTCATATGTACAAACAAACCTGGCCAAAGATGGGAGTGTACAGTACCGAGGATTGTCTAAACACCTGTGTGTAATAAAGTTATCCTCACACACAGACACGCACGCACACCTGTTCCAGCTGAAAAAACAAGAAACCCTTGATCACTGTACGTCAGTTGCCATGGCACCCATATACTCTCCACTGTATCTCAGTAATGAACCTTCCCACGATCCTCCTGCCCCCCCTCCCCTCTGAAAATGCCAGGCTTCTGCCTCTAAGCTAGACACTCAGAGGCTGTGATAGTTAAAGCCTGATAAAATTATCATACTGGGTTACAGGACAATGTCGAGCTCTGATGACCTAGTTCCTGTCAGATCCAATTCCTGCTTTGTGTGACCAAGCCATGGCTCGTTACTCATCAGCACTGCAGAACCAGGGCCAGGAGGGGAAAACTAGTCAGGTGGGTTGCTATAGGCATGCTACAGGAAGAAATGGAAATACAATTCACAGGAGGAAAAGAACACAGCCCGAAGAATTTCCATATGATTTTTATCACAATACTCTGTCCCAGACTGGGTGCCATTGTTCGCTTGTGTAAATTGAGATTCTTATCCTGCCATCTCCCCATTCTATGCTGAAAATAAGCAAGAGACAACAGAACCTATGAATATAGTCTTTGTTAAACCATCAGTTCATAACTGAGCTACATCTAGTGTTGTGACCTACTCATGCAGGATTCACACAGCATAGAGCTAACCTCTTTCTTTACAATCAAACTCAACAAAGCAATCCATCCTAGTGGAGCCTGAGTCATCCTCTAATCCAGCAGGACTAAGCAGGCTTGCAGAGATCAATTACAAGTATTGACAATTAAACTACATCTCTTACTCTTCCCATACTCTGACTGTGTGATGGATAGCACAGCGTGATAGAGGTAGGACAAAAGGACAGGCCCTATAAATAGCAACCATCAACCACCCCTTATCTCTGCTACTCTCAAACACACACACACACACATATACGCAGGCACACATTTAGTGCTTTGCCATCCATTGTGATGGCCACTCATCATGCTTTCCCTTTTCTTAACTTAACCACGGGTCCTCAACTGCGGTTAAAGTGCAGATTTCTTATAAGGGTAGTCAGGCTTGCTGGGTGACCTGCGGTCTCTGGCGATCTCCTCGCTGACACCGTTCCTGTGAGGTTGCTGGAGGGGCCCCAAGCCTGATGATTCTCCAGCTAGAACCATCTCCTCCGGGGTATCTCTAGGTCCTGTGTGTCTCTCCTCATAGTTTTCCATGTTCCCACTGGGAGACCGTAAATGGCCTAAGCCATGAGTCAGGTCAGTCTCATTTGATCGCCCCCTTGGGATATGTCCCATCCTAGACTGGGCCCCAGAGGGGCTGGCAAGGACTCCATCATGCCTCTGAGAAGTCATACTAAGGACATCCAGACGTAGTGGGTCTGGGGCAGTCCGTCCCTGCATGTGACCCTGGGACTGAGAGTCGGAAATGTAGGGGGGTGGATAAGCGCTGGAGGGGGTGCAGCTGTGGCTGTAGAGGTCTGGTCCTGCAAAGGAGGGCAGAGGGTGAGCGGAGGTCGGGGTTGCAGGTCGGCAAGAGAAGTCATACAGGTCAGGGAACTCGGCTTGAGCCTCCAGCTTGGGTTCAGGAGCGTGTCTCTTGCAGGAGTGTCCATGTCCAGGACCATGGCCATGGCTGAGGCGGGCAGAAGGGCAGGGACCATGGGGCAGATGATGGCCTGAGGGGCCCATTGGGCTGTGAGGACCTTCCCTGTCCATCTCTGCCATGTGCTGCTCCCTCAGGGACATGATCGAGACACCCAGTGCAATGTCAGGCATGAACTCCCTCATAACAGGCTCCATGCCCATCTGCATTGGAAAACAGATACAAATGTGTGACATTACCTGACAGGAGAGCTACATGAGCCCAGGCACAAACCATGAAGCCGCATTTGAATAAACACAAATTTAGCACAAGAACTCTAGAAGTAACACACGGACTCACCGCTTGCCGGTCTGAAAGTAAAACTCGGCCCATAGCCTGTGGGTTGGTGCAGTCTGGGGGCTGGGGCCTGGGCACAGAGGAGTAGTCTGAGCTGCCATGTTTGGCAGCTGCATGGCGCTGGATAAGTGTGCGGTTGCAGGGGTAGGAGAAGGAACGGGTGGGAGTCGGCATGGGCACACGAGGTCGCCAGGCACCTTTAAGCTGAGCATGGCTGGGTGTGGCAGGGGGGTGGTATGGGGGAGGTGGAGGTGGTAGTGGAGGGTGAAAGCCCACTACCCCTTCCAGCTCTGTAAACATGCTATCCATGGCTGGGCTACTGTTTACCCGACACCGACCCACCTGGCGCAGAGCCAGAATTGGACTCTCATCACCAAACCGTTCATCAGGGAAGAACTTGTACGGGTTCTGAAAAACAACAAAAACAAATTTTAACTATTTTAAAAAGAATCTTCTTAAGATTTATGTGCCTGGGTTCAAGGTCTGTATCTGATGCATTACTGAGGTATCTGTGTCCTCAACATTACCATCCATTGCTAGCATCCTAGCCGTAGCCATCTCGTACACCACTCTAACCCCCAGGAACAAACTCTGCATTCTGCTAACCTGCAGTAGCTCAGTGGCTCCGTCTGCCAGACCAAACTCCCTCAGCACCCGCAGCTGCAGCTCATAGCTGACGGTGGCTCCTTCACCACAGTTGAGGGCATAAGCTCGCTGGACCTGCTCTGTGTGTCTCAGTTCCTGCAGCCTCCGGATCATCTCTTTTACCACTGACAGCTGAGGCACTGAAAGATGCACACAATACATCAATGGATTTTTCACTTTTTCACTCAACAGCCTGATGATTTATTGATTCAGAAAATAGTTTTGGTCCACCTGGGGAGCTCAGAATCAGCCACAGAGCAGCATTATATTAAAGGGTACTTGAGCTGATTGGACATTTGCTGACATGAGTGCTTGTTTCTGGTATCATTTGGTCATTCCTCAACAATTGTCTTACCTGGAATTTCATTGGCCACAACTGATGGAGCTGTGGTTGAGTTGCTTGCCATTTGCTGGTGGCTGATCATGTGACAGCACTGAGGCACAGCGTTGTTGACCATGTAGAGTGTGTCCGGGACGTTGGACATGCGCACTAATCGCAAACGCACCAGGTCTGTCTGCTCCACCATCATTTCATCAAGCACAGACTAAGGACAGGCAGACAAGAGAGGGCAAGTTAGACCAGGACTACAAAATAAATGTGCAACTCAAGGACACAGAGGGTTTGCAAATGAGTTCCATTTGATTGACACTTCATCTAATTATGACTCTCTCTGGCCTAGGGATATGTTCATAAATATTCATGGCTCTGGGAAGGCCTATAAGTTATTAGGAAAAGTGTGGAAATTGACATAAATTGACATTCAGTCAAAATGATGGAGGCAACTATTAGAAAATGGTGAGTATGCACAGCAACAACTAGGCATGGATTATTTTAGCACGTCTGAGCTATGAACGGGTCCACAAATTTCCCCACGGCTCTTAATGGTTAGCCTGTCCTCTTCACAGAACATCTACTCTCTTTGATGATAGCTATATGGGGCACAAATAATCCACGGCTTCCTGCATTGTCTGGAAGCTCCATTAATCAGAAGAGAGCCTTACCTTAGCTTCCTCCACATAAGGAGAGAAGAGGCGGGGGCGCACATAGATGCCAGCGTTCTTCTGCCGTAACCAGGCATTTGCTTTTCCCCCTTCAGCTGTGGGCAGCATGTCTGAGGGAGGGGTGCTTATCAACCCCCTTTTAAGCTGCAAAAAGGGTATAGAATGTGGATCAATGCTTAGTTTATGAAGGTCACAATGACTCAGGTGTACACTCGTACGCACACAGCAGCCGAGAAAAGGCAGACAAGGAGTACTGACCGCGTCAGAGAGGACGTCACTGTTGGAAGGTAAGATGTGCTCAGTTCGGATGAAGGGCAGAAGGGGAGACAGGATCTCCTTTAGCTCCTCCACATCCAGGTCTCTCCTCTTCACTCCCCTCTTGTTTACACTGTGGGCTGTGCCGCTCAACAGGTTGGGCTCTGCGTAAGTGACAGGAACAGCCATTAGCAGCTTTTAAATATAATGCACATCACTATTTTTTTAACTTTGATTATAGCTTTTAAGTCAACCTGCTGGCTATTTTTCACATTGTTCAAGCAAGCTAAGTTTAACAAATTATGGATAAATATTGCCTTGCTTGCTGAGTGGTTCAGGTTACAAAATAATGACTAATAACATTGACCCCAAACTCTACAGAAGACAATTGCTTATTATGTTAGGGCACACAATGACATGATCAATCACTATGATGCCACTTCCTGTTGACGTGAGTAAAGTTTGGCTCTTTTTTGTAAAGCATTTAAGTGTATTTTGGAGGTTCTGGTAAGTGGGTAATTTCCTCAGAGCCATTAGGGGGCCGCTTAGGGGTAATTATAGAGTGTATTATCTTACCCCTGTCTGCCATCCTCTTAATAAGCTGCTGCTCGCCCCACTTAACAACATACTTGAGAATGTCCTGTTCACTCGCCTGTGAATGAGACCAAGGTACAGAGAAAGAGAAGGACAGAGAGAGAGAGAGATGTAGGACGTGAAGAAAGAACGACACAAAAGTATTATTAGGACAAGGTTAAATACTGTCGAGAACAAAAACAGTAAGCTGTTAAATGAGGATAAGGTGAAAATGCAATATGTCCAGGCAGTGTCCCTGCAAAGCTCAGGCCTGGTTGGTTTGTTTGTGTAGTTGAATTACAACACTTCACCTCAACCATCTGGTCTGACGACCGAGTAGCTTGGCAGTGCACATGACAGCTCAGCTTTGATTAGGTTCTGGGTTTGAAGGCATTTCCCTCCAGGGAATGGTGTTACTCAACTCTGGAGACACCGAGTGTCTTTGGTGCATGCATGTGTGTAGTGTGTGATTGAGACAGACATCTATCTCTCTCTGTGTGTGTGTGTGTGTGTATATAAGCATTTACTGTATTTTCACAAGCAAGTCGGGTGCCCATTACTGAACCTCCACTCCAGAAAATGCATCTTCCACATTGTGATATGTCATAGAGATAGACAGGTTCTGTTTCCTTACCTGCAAGTAGTCAGACTGAATTGCGCAGAGAAGGTGCTCCTTGCTAAGCTCATAGAGAACATCTGAGGTGACAACCTGACTGAATTCCTCGCAGAGGAAGTGCATGGCCTGCCTGTGGACCCATTTGGAGCCATATGGCTGGGAGCTCCACTTCAGGATGGGGACGAGGGACTCCAGAGACAGGCTTTCCACAACAATGTCCTCACATCCTGGGAGAGCCAATGAGATACAAGCAAATTACACCTTGATATTCAATCAAGTCTCTTTATGGGAACAAATGGATCATGTTCCAAAAACAAGTACAGATATTACACCCAGCAATACATTACTTAACAAAATCTAATACATTTAATTGAACAATTATTAAAATACGAGAGGTAGTTCTGCAGCCATTGCCAGACCATCAGTAGTTTCGACTCGTATTCACTGACCCAGGGAGTCTCCCTCTAGTAGCCCCCACATCCTCCTTGCTGCATTTCCTAAATCAGAGCACATACCAGAACAGCAGGCAGCGGTTTAACTCTGTAACACACCAACCCACAGAAATGCCTTTGATACCTTGATGTGTTTCAGTCTCAAGCTGCCTCCTCTTAACCGTGATGAGTAAACACAGCAGCCTGAGGAAATGTGCTGCCGATGCAAGAGCACACACACTTTGTAAATGTGTACACACTTGTGTGCATAATTTCAAAGTGCATTAAAAAGTCACAGAAGGCTTAGGGAATTATGTACCTGCTGCTCTAGCCATTACAAAAGGAAAAAAATAAAAAAAGTTTAGAAAATTCAGCCTATTTTGGGACTCAAACTCACACAACTTATTCTAAGAGGGATGCATTTAGGCAGAATAAAACCCCTTAACATCCACTCAGATTAACATATGACTGGCTAGGTCAAGCTATCTACGCCAAACCCCAACACGACAGAGCATCAGTGGCTCTTTTTCACAGCCTTTCTCTGATCAATAACATTTAATACAAAATGGACATAGCTACAACATAAGCTTGCCAACTTCCTCATTCCAGAATGTCCTGTCCATCAGCTCGTTCTTGGGCCAGTAGCATCGCTCCTCTGGGAAACTCTTATCAAACTAGAAGATCTAAGCTGCCCTTCCGCCCCCAAACCACCACTTTGAACACACACTCTTGGAAACTGGAGGTGATAGCTCCAGAGATGCGTTTGAATCAGACACTTAATCTGTCCAAGCATAACTCACATGTTACACACATGTAAGCAATAATGTACATGCACATACATGCATTGACGGACGGATGCACGCACACATGTATGATGCACTTCCGCTTTTTGGGTTTAGTTGTAACCCTTTAGTTGTAATAGCAAGTTACAGAAATGCAAAGCAGACACACCTAGTGTGTGTTTTCAACGAAAGGTGGAAATCCTGCATCACTAAGAAGACAGATGTAGTTGAAATGTGGATCCAGGCACTTTGCCGTTTTTATCTGCTATAAACAGACTGGGAATGGCTTCCCAACATCTGTGCCTCCGACTCCACCACTTGTCCCTCAGCTGTCTGTCTTCTAGAAAGTGCTTTTGCTCATGCCAGTCAGTCACCTTTGCATCTTTGCCCTCTCCTAAAAGCAAACACACATGCACAAAGGCAGGCAGGCATTCCCCACTTGGGACCAGTGGCACAGGAAAGTAAGCAGCTCTCCGCTAGCCCATTAGAATTCACAGCGACAGCCAGTCTTAAAACACAGCACTTTTATTATGAGCTGGAGATTAGAATCAGCATTATATCTAATACTAACCCGCCTCCTCGTCTCTCCACGGGTGGTACATCACATTCACTGGAGCTTAGCTGACTGACAAGAATATCAACACAACAGCAGGAACAGCCAGCTCTACACTACACTAACTCTAGAGGACGTGCATTTCGTCTTGCGGTTATTATTTGGACGTCCGTGTTTATGGAGCACACAGTCTCCAAAGCCACTTAAAACATCAACTGCACTCAATGGCCTGTAAACAAGCCTGTGGATGTAAATCATGTCTAATGATAACTCAAGGAGTGGGACTTCAGTCAACACACTCCAAACACAAGATGGAGTACTGAAAGCACAGGTCAGTCAGTGAGCATGGTACTACAGTGCACATGCCCTGAAACCACACATGGCTATTATCTCTGCGGTGCACTTGAAAAATTAATAAGGCTTTTAATATTGATTGCTATTTGAGTGAGATGGAGTCATAAATGGATACACATCTTGAGAATGAATACGGATTAAATAAATGCCAGAGCTCAACTTCTCCACAAAATCCTCCATGGGCCAAAACGTCCCACAGCCAGAGGGGTAGCAGTTGAGGACCACATAGGGGGAAGACCGTGTGCCAGATGAGTGCTATCTCCATATGAAACCCCTGACATAAGCCTCTCTGCTGCCTCCTGAAGGGATGTGGCAGCTACTGAAGTCTCCTTTGGTGGTATGGACTTAAGACAAATTTCTCATTTCATAATCAACTCACAGACACCAGGATGATTTGACACTTTGTAGCTTGTATGATTTTTGAAGTGAAATGTCAAAAAAGGGCATTAAAGAGAGATCTCCAAAAGGGTTACAGGATGTTGCTATAGAGACAAAGAGAAGGGACGACATCAACCATCTCACCACATTCCATATTGAGCTGTCATGGGAACTGATTAGAGCGGTGCAGCACAGTGGCAGAGGGAGGAAGGGGGATAAAAATACCCTCAAGTAGTGGCTTGTTGGGGGGGGTGATGGTGTGTGGGGATGACGGTGTGTGGGGATGACACCATTTGCCTGCTCGTCAGCTTAAGTTTACAGAGTGACCCTGAAAGCGAGAGCAGGAGGTGGTGTCTAACCAGCTGGTGTATGGTGTTGGTGTACATTACTATACAGATCATTGCACAGGTCTTAAAAAGGTGATTGATTCTTGGCCTTTTCAGTCAACAGTCAATTCAGCAGCTGCCCACAACTAATCCTGTGCTTTTGAAGATTTTCTACAAACATGTTTACTATTGAGGAGTGGATTGTGTCCCAGAAATGTCCCATGTTGTTTGCATAGCTTCCCCTTTGGACAGCCTTTTGTTGTCATTTTCAACCACACCCATTGATTGCATTGTGTTTTATTTTTGTATCAATACTGCAGTGTAAATTTGCACAAAAATACAAGTTTCCTCAAAGTTACTGCTTACTGATGAATCTATACATTTGTGTGATTTCAAACTTTGTTTTATGAATCCATGTGCTTGCAGAGCATACAGAAGCTAAAACACCCGAGTATGCTGTGTATCTGTCACAGTAAAAGCCTTTCAGCCACAGAGCATTTGATGAAAGAAAAGCAGAGCAAGGAGGTGCCACTAGAGGGCTTTTACTATAAAACAGCTTCACTGAAGTGTTTTCAGTCACTATAAACCAGAGTGAGTGCATTTTGAATATGCTTTATATTATTGTACCATGGTGTTTTAAGTCAGAAATAATACCGTTTTGATTTCATTACAAAGCACCAGGCAGTGAAATTGTATTCTTAAATCATTTAATGCATCTCATATCACCATTTAAATGTTTGACAAACTAAGTCCCATCACTGTGGCTCTATGAAATATAAGATGGTTATAGGATATGATAACAGTGCTAAGTCATACAACCTCTCCAGAGCCACGCAGTCATGACAGGCAGGTCAAACAAAGTACTTTTTGTGTGCATTTGGAATACACTGGTTCAAGATTTGCATATTGCAAAAGGTTATTCTGACTGAAGAGGAGCTTTGTTAGGTGTGTTGGAAACTGGACAGCGCTCAGACATGCCACGCTGGAGGATGTGAGAGTGACAAAGTGACTGGCTCGTGTCAAACTGTGGCTGTAACCTTTGGCATGTTACTGGGGTCATTCTGAACACAGTGGCAATAGTCAGAGAGACAGTGTCATCCGAGTAAAAATGTAGACGACCAGTGACGGAGTAGACGACGAGTAATGAGTTGTTGACAGAAGCTCAGATGTGCTGCATGTATCAGAGCATAAGCTGTCTGCCCCTAGAGACACAGACAAACCCTCCAGCCTATATCAGTCTGTTACTGGCAGCCGCAGCTCTAACACCCATCACAGTCAGCCAAGCTGTTTAACACTAGCCTGATCTGCATAACCATACTGCACATATGCCGACATATGCACTATGTAGTTTTAAGGAAAGGCTGGAATATTAAGACAATGAGTGTGAGACACATTATATGACTACATGGAGGGAGAGATTAAAGTAGATCTCAGTCATGTTTGGCATTAAATCAGAAAAAATCCAGCCAGTTATTAAAAAAAACAACTCAAATGATTGAATCCACAGAATCCGGCACGATAATTATAACTGTCCAGACAGACAAATTAACTTTGGAATTCATGGTAAAGTCTATTTAACTACATATCACAGTTGGTATTGGGGGTTTAAAAAAATTAGTTCAAGTAGAGATGTTAGTCAGTGGACACATTAAGGAATGAAACCAAACTACATTGTGAGGACTGTGTTAAAAGTAGAACTGGACAATTAAACAAATGTATGACATTTATTGAAATATTATGAATCTCTTATCGGACCAAATTTACCCATACCACAATTATAAAAAAATGTCTATAAAATGACAAAGATACTGGACTGCTGGTTGAACTTCTGTTCTGTTGTAGCTTTTATGTTATCTTCGACAAACGATTCAGAAGTGAGCAAATATCAGATAAAATACATACACTGAAAAAGATGATCACATTTACGATTAAAGGTCAATCTGATAATAGGTCTTGTCTTCATATACAGTACATTTATGGTCATATAGCCCAGCTGTACTCTCACTGTTACGTATGGACAACGTGGCCATAATCAAAAGATTTCTAAAGGGTTTTCTTGTCATGTACAATTGATCTGTCTGTATGTGCGTTGTAAATGTGTGCGATTACACTTACCTTGAGCCAGCATACTGAACTCCAAGAACAGAGCGATGTGGTACAGCTCCATGGCCTCCTCTGTGCGTGTGCTAGCTCCACGGCCCCCAGAGACCAGGGCCTGCACCTCGCCAAGGCTGCATGCTGAGGGGCTGCTCCGCAGCACCAGCCCGAGATCCACCACATCTGTGTACATGCAGTGGAGAATAACTTGAACATATTTCCGTGGAATGATTGACTCATCCAGAACAATGCGGGTGGGTGTCTGCAATGTGCGCTCTGTCATTTCCTCTCCTGTGCGAATGCGCCTCTGCAAAAGGTTCCTAAAGAAAGGCGAACGTGCGGAGAGGATAGCTTTGTGAGCCCTAAGGTCCTCATCTGGGGTCCCAGGGCACCCATTGCCTCCTGAGCCCCCTGTTGGCGCTGCAGCCACAGCCCCTCGCTCATTACAGCTCTCGATCATCTCAGAGTCTGAGGAGAAGCTGAGCAGAGCATCGTAGTAACACATGTAGTCAAACAAGCCCTTCATATCAGCCTCCAGGGAGTTGGGTGTGCCAAACTCCTCACTGAGTTGCACCAGTACATCCACGTTCTGCAGCCTGGAATCCTCCGCTCCACCCACCCCAAACTCCCCAGTGTACAGGTAGTGAAGTAGAGCAGAGAACATGGGCACATCAATGCCAGCTGTCTCAATGTCCATGAGAACCTCAGCTCCATAGCCAGGGGATGAGGACAGCAGAGTCTTGAAAAAGGGACAGCGGGCAGCCAGGATTGCCCGGTGAGCTGGAAAGCAAGTACCTTGGAAGATGAGGTCCACATCAGTGCAGTACTTATGCTGGTAGAGGGCAGCGAGATTCCGCTGCAAGCTGGGTGCCTCGGCACGTGCCAGGCTGGCCTGAAAGCTCAGCTCCTTGAGGGCTGCTGTGCCCTCATATTCCTCCACAAGGGCGTTTGTGTCGCGGACGTCCCACCCTGACAAAAGCTCCCGCATCTGCCGCGCATGATCTGCTGAGCGGCTGGACTTCCTCCTCTTGATGAACCTCCGTTTGAGGGTCGCCAGGCCAAGGCTCTTCTTCTTCCTGTCTGTGGGCCGCTCATGGCCGTGCTCCAGGCTGTATAACTTAGACTCCCAGCCATATCCCTGCTGGGAGTAGGATGACGTCCCTGGAATGAACACACAATGCAATTATAGTTTGTATTTAAACAAAATCAAATTTTAACATATACTGTATATAAAGAACAAAACCTCTTCTTATTATTAAATAACTGATAGTTTTTCCTAGGTATTTCCTCAAAAATGGTGTTCTAGTGAGACATACATTTCCTAACCCTCCCACCTCTCGAGTGCTAGAAACACAATCTGCCTGTAGCACCCCTGTAGTGTGGCCAGCTCAAGTCAGGCCAAGCACACACTACCCTGACCCAGCTACCAAAGCATTTGGACCCAGTTCAACAGTGCACAAAATCCCTTGTTTTGTTTTGTTTTAGACCAATTAGCTCAAAGAAGACTTTGTCCTGCTTGGTACGTCTCAATGAACTTCAGTCCATTCGCATACTTGGACCCAATCAGTCACACTAAACAGCAGTTGTCTTTGGCTTGAGAGACAGGACTCTGACGTCAGAGGAAGCTCTGCCAAGGAGATCCTCTCTGCCTGCCCTTCTCTCTCAGCATCCATCACTGTGACCCAAATTGTAATCATTCTAACACTGAATCATCTGTGGCCCATGCCAGCTCAGCCAAGCCATTACAGAGCTCAGCGTAAACCTCAGAGGTCTCAGGGGCTACAGAGATAACTTTGTTCCTTTAACAATCGAAGTCTAAAAAAACACTAGAAAGTAAGTAAAATCATTTTGAAAGAAGATTCTACAAACCCTTTGGCACTGAGGGTTGCAGGGTATGATTTAAGCACCATAAACCAGAAAGGCTCCAATGGTTGATAATTTAAGTATATCAGTAATTTATTAATATCAAATAAGTCTCCTATCACGAACCAACCAATCAAAAATGTAACTTGAATATAAGAAATACATTATCCATTTTTATACGAAGTCCCCCATTTTCAGAAGCTCAAAAATAGTGGGACAATTGACTGACCAGCAGTTTCATGGCCAGATGTGGCTTGTTCCTCCGTTATTTCATGACAAATCCATTGTGATGTTGTACAGAGGCAAAAGTGACCGTCCAAATACTTATGGACCCAGCTGTATATGTCGGACTCATTTTCAGTGCATGCAGACACAAACTGACAGAAATGTGCTAGCTGTAGCACAGCCGTTCAACACTGTTGAAACTGTAAAAGCAAAAGGTCTCAGACTCTAGCTGTCATGCCATTCAGTAGAAAATGTAATGTAGTCTGACAAGCAGCCTATAGCTGGTCACAGGGACAAAAATCATGACACCAGATTAGCTCCTATCCTGTGAAAGCCAGCAGCCTTATCATAATCGCATCACACCACAAGCACATAATAAGAACAAAGCTAAGAAGACTGCAGGTCTGGGGCTGGTGCCATTTTGTTTTTTGGTAAATCAAAGCAAATACTTAAAGTGATTTTGGTAAACAGTTGGACACACACTTATTTACATATCTATCTGCCTCTCATCATACTTCATAAAATCCACATAGCAGAGAAGAGTAGATGCATTGTTTTTTAATGCATTTGCTTGAATTGTATGAGTCAATGGCCCAGTTCAAGAACTCTCATGCACAAAAATATTCACCTCTTGCACCATTGGTTGTCATGGAAGCAGGCTAATCTGATGTAAAGTGTGAGACCCCCAATGTGTGCTTGTGCCAAAATGTGTTCAGAAATACAGTTTCAACACTTCAGTTTAGGTTAATCTAACAGAGATATTTGAGCATCTATCATAGCTGCCTTTGTGTGAACTGTGCAACCACAATGTCCTTCATTAAACCACAAATAAAACACATACCTATAAAAGTCTGCTGTGCCTGTGCATTTCCCCCTATGCGTGGGGAGCATGAGTGTGGATAGCTGGATCCATTGGCACCCATCCTCACTTCTCTTCACTTGCTATTTGGGGGTCCCCCCTCTTGCTGAGTCATTCTGCTCAGACAACATATTCCAACGTCAATCCTCAGTCGTGGGTCAGGCACAGATCCTCTGAAGCGTCCTCAGTGCTCCAGGCCCAGCCTGCCATGCCTGGAGGAAGGGAGATGAAAGAGGACAGAAAGAACAGTAAGAGAGATGCTTTTTTAAATGATAATGACTAACATCTCACAGGGATTACAACATGATGAGTTTGGACTGTTTGCACTCTGTCAAAGATAATGAATGGCCAGGGGCATTAATGTTAAGGAAGCTGAACAGAGGGACACCTATTACTATCTATCACATTGTTTCAGCCACATTGATTTCAGTGCAATCATCAATCATTGCTGCCGTGTCAACATTACAGGCCTGAAATATGTGCTAAAAAGGGTGTTGAGTTTTCTTTTTTTAGAGTGACAGTCTTCATCATAAGTATGTGTGTGTGTGTTCAAGCTTCTATCTATAATCTTCAATGGTGACTTAGGTTAACAGAGACTTCCTCTGCTCGGCCCTCAGGAAACAGGCAGTCAACAAATCTGATGCAGATGTACGGTGATTTTCGGAGGGAGGGAGGTACAGCCCACTCTGTCTTTGGAATTTTTGTCCATTTTAGTAGTCGAAACATTTGTAGTCTAATGAATAATTTTAATGTTTTTCCAGACCAGTGTTTATATTATCTATGCAATATGCAGTGTATAATTTTAGAGCAATTTTAGTGACAACTCATTGACCACAGTCACATCAGTTAGAGCCAAGCAGGGACGTATTTTACATTATCTTTGAATCACTATTAATGCATCTCCGAGCTTGTTTTCAAACTATGGATCTCTATTCAGTTGAGTCATGTCAGTACAGTCGGACTAAACACTGCATCATAGCTGTGATGACTTTGTTGTTCAGAGAAACTATTTTCAGAGCTCAACAGCGGTGTTGATGGGAAATGTCAAGTGTGAACGCAATCTTAGTGCATTATGTGAAATAGGGCAAAATGAAAATATAATATGTGAGACGTTGCAAATGTGTCTACCGTCAAAGATTATGCCACACCATTAATACAGTAGTTGCTTTCCCTTTAATACTCCTGGTTGTGGTCGGCCATTGCGGGCGATGTTGCAATGAACAGGACAGCTTTATCACAACATTGGATATTTACATGATTTTTGCATCAGTGGTACAAGGTTTGATTCATTCCCATCTAGTTATTTTGCCCGTTAACAATGTCTAAAAACACTTTAACAGTTAGAAACAGTAGGATAACCACAGGTTTAAATAATAAAATGAATTAATTAATTATTTATAGCTGTGTCACTTTCAGGGTCCTGGAATCACGCTGACTCACTGTCACGGCTTACTGGGACACTTGAATACAATACTAACATCTACACTTTTCCTGCCATGAGATTCCAAAAAGTCTTCTGTGAAAAATACCTTTTGAGTTTCCAGAAAATATACTATATGTACATATATTTCAATGCACTGATATAGCATTTAGAAGATTTTATCCATACCACACACCCCAAATCTGATGCTAATTCTACAGGACAAGAGATGAGATTATGGTGGTTGTTAATTTATATGGTTCGGCCACAAAAACATAATTCTCAGACAGAAAACTGCATGACAGAGGTGAGCAACTGCAGTGAAAATAGCTTTTCCCTCAGCCTAGTCATGCCGGCCATGGCACCAGTCAAGGAGCTCTCAGTAACGTTTCTGCCCTCTCCTTTGTACTCTCAGTGGCCACGATCTAACAGAAAACAGGTCACCTCATGAATTAAGCAAACCCCCAACTCATCAGGCTATTAATTACAAACGGAGTATAGCTGGCTTAATTTCTTCCAAAAAGAAGGTTAGAGATCAAAATTATTTTGATTATTTTCCAAACCAGAGGGACAGCTTCTCAATTGTCCAGGGCACTTACATCTTGGAGAACTTTGCATACACATGCCCTTTTATAAACATCATTACGAGACTTGGAAAAGTTATTGTCATTACTCTAGACCTTTAAATAACTCAATATAAAACAGTCATATGCATATATACACATTTCCTCTGTCTTCGGTGTGAGACCATACGGAGAACTGGGGTGTGATGGGAGATCCGTTTTATCTCAGCCTGCTAGTTTTTCCTGCCTACCATACTAATAAATCATTGTGTCTGCCCCTGCAGAGCAGCACTCCACAGCCTCCCATGGGTTCACTGGAAAACCACAGCCTTTTACTCCACACACACAAATACTCACCAGGCAGTGGAGCGCTCCTATAAAAATGTTGGTTGATCTTTATTTCATTAGACTGCTTTAAATAAGCCTCATCTTCATAGGGAATTAATTTGGACAAAATTAGAAATTGAATTTGAATATGTAAAAGAGAGGAGGAAGCCCTTGAGATATACACTGTCAGCAGAGGCAAAATGAAACAAAGCAACCAACACATCTATTGAAGAATACGTTGACTGGCAGCTAGGCAGACATACAGCTTTACCTCACTGAAATGAGTGAACCAAATTTAAGAACTTCAGTACTAAAAGCATAATTTCGGACAGCAATTTCCTTGAGACCTGACTCACACTGTTCAATAAGAAGCATCTCTGCCATCATTTGTCTGAGGTCGAACATTAACACACTTTTTAGACCAAACCAGTGTGCTGCTCTGTTGTGCTCCGGCTGGGAGCAAGGGAGGGCAACACCACAGACGGGGGGGGGGGGGCGGCGGCTGAGCTGGACTATACATCCCTAATGAGAGGTGACAGGAGACACTCCCCGCCCCCACCTATCTCTCTCTACACACATACACACACACTTTATTGAAATCAGCCAGTTGCAGAGGTTTAAAAGACAGAGCCCCAGCCTCCCGCAGAACATTACCATACAAAAATGCTTGGCACAAGAACAGGACCGATGCATTATTCAAATGACAGTCAAGGCACGTTATCAATCATTTATGCGGATTTCCTCATCATTGGCTAGAAAAAAGGGAAGTGGTAGGTATCTGGGTTTCCTTTACTGTCAGCAACTCCAAATTTCGGCAGCACATTATCGTTTCAATGCAGGTTTTTACAGGGCATCCCCCTTAACCAAAGCTCTACTAACGAAACACACACACAGTCAACATTTTCAATCAACGTGACAGGGGAAATGAAGCTTCCGCGGCATGACAAGAAGATGTTCAACGATCAAAAGTGATGTGAAGAATTACTTGGGCAGTGTAGCAGATGATTGGGATGTTTCTGTTTCTTGCATTTCTGGTAATAATATAACAGTTTATGAATATGAAGAAACGCATCACTTTTCTCAAATGGCACAGAGAAACCCAAGTGCTATGTTCTCCACTGGTCCCACTGTAAATCCTACGAATTAAATGATGAAATCACCACCTTTTGATGGTAATCTTTGTTAGGCTCAATGACACAGACCCTAATCTTCTGAAGAGGAGCAATCACTACGCCACTATCACAGTCAGGCCTGAATGAAAGGGCAGCAACTGAAGAAATGCTGAAATACATCCCCCTGAACACTTTCCTGTCTAAAATTACACAGTAGCTGCAAAGTGCTCTATATGTGTCAAAGCACTCAAATACGCAGCTCTTCAATATTTATTAGTCCATTGCTGGTATGTTATTATCTCATGAAGTCACACGGATCCCAGAAGAGACGTAGATAAATTACTTTCTTGACTCACACATACATAGAGAAAAAACGGTGATGTCCAATTAAAATAAAATAAAAAATACAATCAAAGTACAGTATGTCAAAAAATCCCTTGTTATAATAGCAGTTTATAATACGTTTAGGAGGAGATAACTTAAAAAACATTTTGCTGTCACACAAGCTGTTAAATGACCTGTGGGGAGAGTTGGCCATTATGTGCTTTGCTAACCAAGCTGGACAAAAATACTGCTTCAGACAGTAATTATAGACTGTTTGACTCTTTGGATATTTGATACAATCAGAGGCGCTCTAAAAGGGTCATAATAAGCAATGCAGCAGTGAGCAGAAACCAGAACTTTCTAACAGAGTGACCTCCATGGTATTGATGTGTCTGCACACATCCCACAGCAAGATGTGCATGTGGAATGAGGACCGCAGGTGGAAAGAAAACAGAATAAATGACTCCCTCTAAAATAATAATGATGTCATATTTTGTCCGAAATGATAGCTGGAGAGACAAACCTCAGTGGCAGAGCAGACAGCTTACCTCTGCAGTGTTTTCGCCAATCAGGTCAATCAGTATAACAGTTAATCAGGCCATTCAACTGATTAGACTGTCAGGAGGGCTACAGGAAACTACAGGAATCAGAACAGGCTGGAAACAGCAACACACTGAAATGACAGACACAGACAGAGGAAACAAAAGTCCCCACAATGATGACTCATGGTGGGCAGCCTCTGGATTAGCCTGTGTCAACCAACAATATGAACCATAGTGCTGCATATTTGGCATTTCGCAGACTACGTTGTCAGCCCATTACAAATTTCTTTTTTTGATCTGGAGGCCACACAACACAAACAATAAAGTCGCATTGAGATGTTGGTTTCTTTTAGACCTTTGGGTGAAAACACGATACCTAAAGAGACAAAGATGAACGGATGAATGATAAGCTCTAGGTCAGCTTGCAAAACAACACTGAACAGGGCCATCTTTTCAATAAAGAAATGTTAAGTGCACACACGCTAACGACTATACAAACACAGCCTGGCAGTCACTCTCCAGAGAATGAATGGCAGCCCAGGAAACAATAAGTGCTTATTCCAAGCGAGCTGTCAATGCTCCTTGTCGAGATCTCCATCCAGCTGGCCAGGGTAAACAGCATTCAGGCCAAAGTCCGGCTCATTCAGTTACTCTGTAGCAAGTACCTTTCATGCAAGTCATACACTTGTGAGCATGCGACTCCAATAATTACATGTCATTATATGGCCCTGGCGCACAGACACATATACTTAACCTGGTAAAATGACAAAACTTAAAATGCTGAAGAGCGAGCGGCGGAGACACCTTTTCCAAATGACAAGCAGGACATACACATTTTCAGAGTTTGGAAGGGTGTGCAGAATGCTGAGTCTGACAGTTAGAGTACCACAGGATTATCAGTGTGCATATTGCTCCTGGTGACACCAACACATATCATTTACACCCTTACAGAACCCATTTGTTATAGCAATGCGAAAAATATTATTTGGGTGGGTTACCCAAACAACACTGTAGGCTGTGACGAAGAAGAAAGGATACATAACCTCAGCTAACCTCAACTGTTACTATTAGCTATTACTGACCTCTAAATCTATACCGGATGTTATTTGACTACTGGAAATTATTCTGTGACTTCAATACACCAAATAAACCCTTGTCCACATGTAGGCTACAGATGGCAAATAGCTGACAGGCCACATTGTTGCCATAGTACAACCCATCAACAACTATCTGGCGGAGGCAATAAACAGCAACATGTAGGTTTGACCCCCGAAGTGAAAATGCACGTTCATCCCAAACCTTTCGATCCATCAAGCTTGACAAAAACGAACCAAGTGTTCCATCCGGCGACCCCCGTGCATACAGAAACCAGTCCTTTGCGATGGCTTTGTTAGCCTTACGTTGAAGCGGAGCTATTGTTGCTCTTTGGGCTACCGGCGGGCTATCGGCGCTCAGGGGAAGCAGCCTCGGCTCAAAGTGAAATACACCAAGTGGGGTTTGCTCGTCTCAGCTGACGCAAACACGGGACGCAAGTTAGTGTCCAAATGTTTCGCGACAAGACTAGCGAGGAGAGGAGAGGAAAGGAAAGGAAAGAGAGGGGGGGGGGTCAACCACAGCCCTGTAATTAGTAGCATATCCTACGAGGCTAGGTGGGGGAAGCTACCTCCGCTCTGCCGCTTTTCACTTCACCGCTCGGAAACGGCTCTTTACTCCGAGGTGGACGCGATGCAACTGTTGAGAAGCGAGCGTTCAAAAAAACAACACATTTACCAGAAAGTGGAGGGCTTCGAAGGCATCTTCTTTTCTTCGTACCACCTCGTAGTTTCTAAGCAGCGCCCCAAACCCAAGTTGTCTCTGGCACAGAGAGCGCCAGCGAGAGAGAGAGAAAAAAATGCAGCTCAACACCTTCTTTTTCCAACTCTGCTCATTACGCACGGCTCGACGTCAACGTCCACATTTGATCCCCGATACGCGATCATTTCCACTTGCATCGACTTTTCGGCGAATTTCCAGCAATTTACCTCGACTGAAAACTAAACCCAAACCGTTTTTATTCCCGGTTCGGTTCGGTATTTCCCCATAGTAGCACAACGCCTTGTTGGGTGGTTGTTATGGCCTATCCCAACGAAACCCGTTTCAAGCTAGCATAATAAGAAACGACGCTTCCGGTTATAACGTTCAACATAAAGCCTTTGGATATTAAAATGTTGCATTGCACAATGAAATATATGTCCTATAAAAACGTTTTAATCAAATGTCCAGCATTCTACAGGGAACAGTGATATAAACAAAGGGCTGTTGAAATATCCGTCATTTAGATTAGGGGTAAGCATGCCTTGCGCCTGTTTCGGGCCTTTAGTTTGGAAGTACATAACCGCTTTTCCTGTATTTGGTGAGCTTGACAGTTTGTCAGTGCTGTGTGCAGACTGGTTGAGAGGCCCGTGTGCGCCAAGCACTTTGTGCAATAACACGTTTGCGGGCGCCCTCTAGCGGGTTGTTTGTGGCAGTGGGGAGTATGTGGCCCACGTACATGTCTAGAAGATCTCGCATCAAAACTTCCCTTGCGTTTTCGCTTAGATGAGAATATCACTAATTTTGTTTTGGGCTAAGTATAGGCCCCATAGTACGCACGATAGTGAACGGTTACGGTCGAAAATTAAGTATAGTTAGTTAGTTATAGCCTAGACATCATTCCACAATTAATCTATTTTTTTTAATTATTATTATTCATTAACTTCTACTGCTTTCATCTGGTATGTCTACGTGTGATTGTTATGATGTAAGGTATACCAGGAATATAGGCCATGCAAATGTATGTTAAAGCTTAAAACCATCTAATCTATATGTAATGCAGCTGGGGACCTCACTACATTTTGTGACCTGATAGGCCTATAATATTTGTAATGTAAATATGATATGAGAGTTTCTCGATGAAGCTACATAATGAGTTGTTACATTTTAAAAGATATTGTATTTTGGATTTATGCCAAACGTTTGGTTGCGCTTCTCTGATCTGAAGTTCCTTTGGCCTCCTGTTGAGGGCGACAGAATACATCTAATGTAGGCCCAAACCCCTCTGGCACATAGTACAGCCTTTCTTTCTAATCATAGTCGTTGGACTCCAAGGTCATTTTTGCAGATTTGCTATAAACAGAATCCCAGAACTTTTTACATTCAAAAGCCCCTGTGAATTGTCATAACATAAAAGAGGGATGACATTGAATAAATAAGGAAAAACTGAATGTGACTCCTACCAGACCAAAGACACGCCATAACTGTTGTCTCAGTTGTCTCAGAGCTCATCTGCTCTTACATCAATAATTAAATATCTTAAGCACTTGATTTTAAGTTAATTCAAGCAGCCTGTCTCCTAATCAGGCAAAGGAAGGGAAGTATGAGTCATTCCTTCAGAGAATTGAGTGATAAAGGACTTTTTCTGCTAGTGATTTGTTAGTGAGAGGGTTTTATGCTAACTATATAAAAACTAGTTATATCAGGAATACATGGCATCATTTCTTTCCCATCAAATCAGTTAAAACCTTGCATGTTACAGTCTTGACAGTTCTATTTCCCTTAACCCTAACAATACACAACATATTGAAACAATTACATTATCTTTATTTGCAAGAATTTATGGTCAAACCTGATTAAAACATGACATGCAAGACACTGCTGATCATTTTGTTTAGTGTAATGACTCAACATGACATTGCAAGGTTAGAATCTGCACTCTTTGCAGATTCTGCCCACTAATTTCTTCATGATATGAGTGATGACTCATTCATACAGGTATTGAAAACTGTTTCTTCAAATTAAATATTCCTATTTTAGGTTACATTATGCTTTATACTACTTCATACCTCTACTCCACTACATTTGAGAGGCAAATACTGTACGTTTTACTCCACTACATTTATTTTAAAGCTTAAGTTACTAGTTACTTTGCAGATTCATAATATCATCAACAAATACATCCTGATGTATCATCATACATTAAGCTACACAGCACTATATAAAGTCATTAAAATTGGCCCCACCTTTACTATCTGCAACATTTAAGTGACGCTTATACATCAAATCATTAGTTATTCTGCTCAATGAGTACTTTTACTTTTGAGACTTTACTTGATTCTAATACCTCTAATACTATCCTTAAATAACATTTTGAATCCAGTGCTTTTACTTGTAACAAGTACTTTTACTTAAAGGTCTGAGTACTTCTTCCACCACTGCTAAGTACATGGTTTGCATTAGTTGTAGATTTTTTTAACCAACAAGAGTTCTTTTTACATTCAGTGCATTCTTGCATACGAGTCCAGATTTCGTATCCTGAAGAGAACTTGGTCAGTATGTTTACATGCATGTCTTTGGCCCATGGAAGTAACTCCTCCCAGGAACAGTGACGGGAATTAGATGAAACTAATGACTATCTGTTAGTATCTCACGGGATCTGAGGAGATGTTTATACAGAAACATTTCTGTACAGTAGAGGAGAGTGACTGGGTGAGCAGAAAGATGTTCTCTGTCTTTAGGAGAACCACACTGATCCGGTCCAGGTTGATGAAAACCATTCAGCAAAATCACTGGTCAACCATCCACAGCAAGCCACCAAAGGAAAAGATCGGACCAATGGTAGGACTGAATATCTTTGTTAGCAGTTGTTTAGTAGAAGTTGAATGGACAGACGTCCTTGACTGTACTTGGAGTGTATCAAAATGTACTACAGCAGGGACTCTAGTAATGTTTTTATAGGTGTTAACTGGGTGCTAAACTGCAATTAAAACAATTTTAAAGACCACGTTGGCACACAAATAATACAAACAGTGCAACAAAGTCAGTATCTGTGATACTTCACTGTTTTGGCCCTAATGCGAGGAATTCAAGCGTACTGTGTTCCCCAGCCTGCAGAGTGGGAGAGATGTTTTATTCATTTTTTATCCATAAGTCAGTTTGAGTCTCTGGCCTCTGTAAAGGGATCCCATGATGGAACAGCAACATAGCACCTGGTGTTTATGCCACTATAAATCTGTTGATCTGTCCTCAGGGACATGCACTGGGGCTTTTGCAAGCCTGGCTCAGGTTAGAAATATCAAAGTGCAGAGGGACACAGGGAATATGATGCTAGGTAGATATAAATGGGGGTTGCTGTTATAGCATCAGATGAGTCACTGAGATCGGGACCTTCTGTTGTGGACACAGGTGTTCATTCCTCTCCATCCAACCTGTAATTGATGACAGGAGAGGTTTGGGAGCTATAATACAGTGCCTTAAAACACCCTTCATGTAGTTGCTTAATTCTGTTCCAAACAACATAATATCCATATATTCAGTGCTGTGCAAAGGTTTTAGGCAGGTGTGAACAAATGCTGTAAACTAAGAATGATTTTCAAAAATGGAAGTGTTAATAGTTTAGTTTCATCAATTAACAAAATGATAAGTGAGCGAACAAAAGAAAAATCTAAATCAAATCAATATTTGGTGTTTCTACCATTTGCCTTCAAACCAGCATCACTTCTTATAGATACAC